>CM040793.1:5512693-5747693 GCA_022829025.1 Squalius cephalus | reverse complement strand
CATTAAATCTCTCAAGATCTCAGCAGAGGAGGAAAAAAAAAAATCTTTACCAGCTTCACTTATTACTAACCAGACTTTATTTCTGTCATATATCTACAGAGGTTTAGATTTTGATGTTTAGTTGAAAATGTCTCATTTAAAAGAAAGGAAAGAAAAGCTAAAAAGTAGTTTATATAAATAATAATGGAAAAAGAGCAAAACACATACCAAAAAAACAAAAACAAAAAACAACGTAGGTTTAAGTAATAAAATCATAAGGAAAAGCTTGAAGACAAGTCACAACTAAACTGAAAAGCTCATCGGATAAAAGATCGAAGTACAATATATAAAGAACCAGGAATCTGAAATATGTTCAATGATCTCCAGTTAGACACTTCTGAGAAACCACGTGAGAAGCAAAGATGTTTATCTTACGTTGCATCTGAACAAAATGCGTCAAACCTTTCAGCTCATCAGGTTTTCACCCATCACCCATTTAGTGAACTGATAACAGACAATGAGAACATCATGGCCGTTCTGGATTATTGACTCTGTTTGAGTGTTTGTATGTGGGTATGTTGACATTTTTGAGGAAAATGTCACATACTGCATTGGAAAATAGAAATGCTCTCTCTACAGATCAATCATGGTATTAGTAGCAAAGTGATTGTCCATGTTTATATATATATATATATATATATATATATATATATCTTTTTCTTGTGTTTAGTACAAGCCATGAGTGAAATGATGTACTTGTCAGACTTCCAAAAAGGACAAATCATGTGAGTCCATTGGCATCTGTACATCTGTAACCTTAACAGACCGAGGAAGACAAAGGAAGATCAGTGGTTGAAAATGAATGATAGTGAATAATACACAAAAACAAACCTATAGAATCTGTTTATAGAAACAAATCCTCTAGACAGTTTCTGGTCCCATTGACTTCCATAGTATATATTTTTTTCCTACTATGGAAGTCAATGAGACCAGAAACTGTCTGGTTACTGATATTCTTCTAAATTTCAGAAACTCGGCTGAATGGATTCGAAAATGGTAAAACCCAACTGTTTAACTCTGAGGGAGTTGTAAAATGAGCCTATTTCCAAAAAAAGTGGAGTATCCCTTTAAAGGTGCTCTAAGCTTTGTCACACGTTTTTTAGGCCAAACCTTCTCACATCCAGCAAACATCTCCTGACTGTCCACTAGCTGTTTTTAACAATGTTTACATCCTGTTTTCGGTTGAAGTCCAAAGTAGTCGATTGTCGAGTTCACGCGCATAGGTTTAGTTACCTATGATCACACGCGTGAACTCGACAATCGATTACTATGGCCTTCGACCGAAAACAGGATGTAAACACAGGTTTGTGCGCTGGCTGAATTAACTTCATTTTTATTAATATCTCTCACATCTACTGCAGTCAGATTCACCCGTGTTCACTCTGAAGGAATCACTCACATGGCTGGTGCACTTGTAATGACACATGAAGGATGTTAAGAGGCTAAAAGCAGGTTTAAAACTTGCCCCATTGAAGTCAAGAGGGTGCAAATTTTAAAAAGAGCATAACACGGTGTAGGCAACACCGATTTTTGTCGTTGTTCTCTGTACTGACAGCACTCCAAATGTACAAAAAAATGAGCTCAATGTTAAAATTGACCGGAGTTCTCCTTTAAGCAGCACGTTTGAGCTTAACCCTGAACCAATGAGGTTCATTCTCGTGTTACGCAGCACATTTGAGCTTCAAGAACCAATGAGGTTCATTCTCGTGTTATGCGGCACGTTTGAGCTTCAGCAAGAACTAATGAGGTTCAGTCTCGTGTTACGCAGCAAGTCAAGTAATCTTCATTTATATAGCGCTTTTAACAATGTAGATTGTCTCAAAGCAGCTTTACAGAGATAAACGTATAATTTAAGGTAAGATTGTTTTGGCTTTATAGCGGTTCTTTAATAAAGTTATTTTCCAGCTAAAGTTAGTTTTGATTGATTCGCTTCCGTCGCAATGATCATTTGTTATTAAATTAGGGGCCGCCAAGACGACACCATTCTCTCTACACAGACTTTAAACGCGATCCTGTGAGAAACGCTGATGGCGCTCACATGAGCATTAAGAATTGGTTCTATAGTTATGTGCGTTTGAATACATGTGCGCAGGTTTGTAATTCCCTACAAACCAAGCCTAAACAAATTACTGGTGTTTCCTTATAGGTTTGATTCAGAATTTTATTTTATTTTATTTTATAAATTCGGGGTAGATACGCAAATTGAGTTTTCCCGACGACGCTTTATCTGTAGAGTGGGAAAGGGATCCTCCATAGGGAGAGACTAGTTGGCACTTCAGCACTGCGTTGACATCGGGTCCAGGCGAAGGTCCCTCGTCAGATCTGGAAACGGCCTGGATCCGGCAGGCTGCGGGAAGACCTCGGGATAAACAAAGACACTAAAATTAGCGTAGATGCCATTCTTCTTCTGATGTAACGAGTACATCAGGATTTATGGGAAGTGTTCCCGGTTCCAGCTGACCTAATCTATGCAGCCTAACATTGAATTATAGAAGTCTATAATGTATTATGTGAATGCTATGTCAAAGAGATGTGTCTTTAATCTAGCTTTGAACTGACAGAGTGTGTCTGCTTCCCGGACAATGTTAGGAAGATTGTTCCAAAGTTTTGGTGCTAAATAGGAAAAGGATCTACCGCCAGCAGTCGATTTTGATATTCTAGGTATTATCAACTGCCCGGAATTTTGAGATCGCAATAGACGTGAAGGACTATAATGTGTTAAGAGCTCGCTCAAGTACTGCGGAGCTAAACCATTTAGTGCTTTGCAAGTAATCAGCAATATTTTAAAATTGATGCGATGTTTAATAGGGAGCCAGTGCAGTGTTGACAGAACTGGGCTAATATGGTCATACTTCCTGGTTCTGGTAAGAACTCGAGCTGCTGCGTTTTGAACTAGCTGTAGTTTGTTTATTAACCGTGCAGGGCAACCACCCAGTAGAGCATTACAATAATCTAGCCGCAACGGAGCAAAGGGACGTTTTTGGGATTTCCAAATTCGGGGAACAGACACAGTCTCTATATGATGATAGCTAGGTGAAAGAGGCTCTATGTGATGGGATTTATCTGACCTGGGTGACGCGAGGCCGCTAGCAGACGGTCGGTTTAGCCAGTCTGCTTCCTGACCTGGTGCCCAATTTGTCATGTTTGAGCTCTAAGACTATGAGCCATATTACTAGAGAGAAGAGCAGCACCATCCCAGGAGGGATGAATACCATCTCTTTTCAACAGGTCAGGTTTGCCCCAAAAACTTTTCCAATTGTCTATGAATTCTATATTATTACACGGACACCACTTAGACAGCCAGCGATTCAGTGTAGACACTCGAAAGTTTATAGGGTTCCCTGAAGTGATCCCAATTACGTCGTCACGTCAATGTTACGTCGAACATGAGCGACTGAAAGGGAACCAAAATTAGCTATTAATTTTATTAATGCATGTTACTATTTAATAAATAAATAAAAAATTATATATTTGGAAAATCTAATAATCTGTTCTCTTACGAGAGGTTCTCTCGTATTGCGTAAGTTTAGCTTACGCTACGGGTAAAGTCATCTTTTCTCGAGATATGAAGCCAAAAATTATCCTTAATTTTTATATCTTGTCAACGCAGTGCGGCAGCAAGCAGACCTAGAGCAGGCATTCTAGCGTGCTCATAGGCTGCTCTGCGGCAACTGCAGCAGCCTATCGCTGAGCCCTTGGCGTGACGTCACGCCCAATGAGCGTGAGCAGCGCGCCTACGCGTCACGGCCCATCAGAAGGGGCGTGGCAGAGTGTATAAATATGGGCTGAGAGGCTGCTTTCACTGATTTTTGTCTTTTCAGCGAAGCTCTAGGCATCGCTGATCTCTGAGGAAGCTGCCGTTGAATCCAGCGCCTTGCAAGCCGAGGATTCTGCCTGAGGAAGCCGGCCGCCTTCGCCGCCTTCAGCCATCCCTGCCTGCTTTGCTATCCGGCACTATATCCTTTCTATTATTGTATTGTACAGGCGTTTGATACAAAATGCCCTGCATTTCTTGCAAAGCTCCGCTCAGCGACAGAGACCGCCATGTTATCTGCGCTCTCTGCCTGGGACCGGACCATGCAGCCCTCGCTACGACGAGCGGCTGCAAACTATGCGAAGAACTGCCGATGTCGACCCTGCGGGCTCGACTCGCCTTGTTCGACGCTCCCGCTGTCTAGCGGCAGCTGAGCGCTCGCCGGATCCCCTCCCGCGAGCCTCGCTATCTCCTTCTCCCCCCTCTTCCCGACGCGCAGCGGCCGGCTTTCGCCCGCACTGCCGTCGCCTCAGGGGATGAAACAGACGACGCTGCTATCATGGACAGCTGCCCCCTCTGTCAAGCCGCGCAAACGGCGCCGCTCACAAGGGATGTCAGATACGGACGGTCACGGGCTATAGCTTCCTTTACGTTACAAGAAAGCTACCCCCCCCCCCCCCCCCCGTCACTGGCGAAAGGAGAAAAGAGTGTTTAGCCCCACCCAGGTCGGACTAACCTCCATTCCCACATATTTCTCAGTCCCCTCCTAAGCAGGCGACTGGAAATATCAATATTGCAGTAAACGAGCCTGTTCTAATTACACGCACGCCTGCAAACAAACGCTGACGCAAAACATGATGACGCTCGCGCTCTCCCCCTCTGTTCGAGCCGCGCAAACGGCGCCGCTCACAAGGGATGTCAGAAGTGGACGGTCACGGGCTACTTTTCTTTACGTTATAAGAAAGCTACCCCGCGTCTCGTTGGCGCGCGTCACTCACCGGCGAAAGGAGAAAAGAGAGACCGGCACCTCGAATTCTCACACATTTCTCAGTCCCCTCCTAAGCTCAGGCGACTGGAAATATCAATATTGCAGTAAACCAGCCTGTTCTATTACACGCACGCCTGCAAACAAATGATGTCACAGCACATGATGACATCTTCCCGCTCTCTCTCCCTTTGTTCGAGCCGCGCAACTGCGCCGTTCTCAAGGGATATCAGAGCGGACGTCACGAGCACCGGCGAAAAGAGGAAGTGAGAGTGTTTTCGTCCCGCCTAGACCGGACTAACCTCCAATTTCTCACATATTTCTCAGTCCCCTCTAAGTTCAGTTGGCTGGAAATACTAATACTGCAGTAAACGAGCCTGTTTTAATACACGCGCGCCTGCAAACAAACACCGATATAAAACACGACGCTCTATCATATGCTCGCGCTACGGAAGGCTTATAGGTTCCCCTGTGGCTCAGTGGCAGAACATTAGGTTTTCGCGCCAGAGACCCGTGTTCGAGTCCGGCTCTGGCGGCAGATAAAAATTTATTTTTATGTTTGCTTCTCCGAGCTCGCGGCCAGCTTTCTTACATACAGAAAGCGAACCCGCATCTCGCACCCTCCCGCTCTCAGGATGGTGCTAAATTCCGGCTCACGCCGAAGGTGTTTTGAGTGTAGAAAATGTGCCCACACCCCCGTGCTCACCACTACACACAAACATGATCTCCCCGGTAACGCTCACAGAGCGCACTCTCATAAAGCGGGCACGCGCCGCTCGAGTGCTGAAGGTAGAGAATGTGCCCACCTTTCCGTGCCCACACCTACCCACTGCCCGCTCTGTCACACAGTTATCCCGGGATGCAGATCCTCTAAAGCTCCCTTACACTGGCCGTGTTGCATATGTAAGCCTTGTGCCCGCTCACGAGCGCGCGCACTTACTAACAAACACGTAAAACCCCATGCCGCTCTCGCGCCACGGGTTTCTAGCATCGAAATGTGCTCCGTCCCCAGTGACCGAGCCGCTATGTGCTGTACAGCCAGCCACCATTGTCTGCGAGCCCCGTATTCGAGCACCGGCAGCGCGCGCGCGCCACCCCGTCCTCTCTGATAGAGGTTCCCCATCCCGCCCAGCGCGGCGATCCGAACCCAGAGATCATTCGACCCCTAGCTATGTGTGCGAAAGCACAAGGGGGCTATAGAACAGGTGCATCCTTCTCTGAGCGAGTCGGGCTTTTACAGCCGTTATTTCCTCGTACCCAAGAAGGACGGAGCGCTAAGACCTATTTTAGATCTGAGACATTTGAACAAATCTCTCATGAGACGGCCGTTCAAAATGATCACAACCAGACAAATCCTCGCGCAAATTCGCCCGGGAGACTGGTTCATCTCTCTCGATCTGAAGGACGCATATTTCCAGATCCAGATAATACTCCGTCACAGGCCATTCTTGAGATTCGCCTTCGACGGTCGGGTATATCAGTACACCGTCCTGCCGTTCGGTCTATCTTTAGCACCCCGTACATTTACGAAGTGCATGGACGCGGCTCTCTCTCCCCTGAGAAGACAGGGGATGCGGATACTGAACTATCTGGACGACTGGCTAGTTCTCGCGCAGTCAGAGGCAGAGCTTTTGTCTCACAGAACAGCGCTTCTCAGCCATCTGGAATGCTTGGGTCTCTCGGTCAACTGGACCAAGAGCTCATTACTGCCCCGCCAGTCAACTTCCCTTCTCGGAATAGAACTGGACTCGGTGGCTATGACGGCCAGATTGTCAGAGCAGCGCGCGCGCCGCATAAGACATCTCGCCGCGTCTTTCAAGACTGGCAGTCAGGCTCCGCTGAGGACATCCCAGCGAGTCCTGGGGCATATGGCCTCAGCTGCAGCAGTGCTCCAGCTGGGCTTACTGCGCATGCGCCCGCTTCAATGCTGGCTGAAAGCGCGAGTGCCTCACCGAGCCTGGACGGCCGGCGGCTTACGAGTCAGGGTGGATCATGGCTGTGTTTCAGCCCTGCAGCCCTGGCTGGCGGCCGAATGGTATCGCACGGGAGTGACGATGGGAGTTGTCTCGCACCGGAAGGTTGTCTCGACAGATGCGTCCAACCTAGGTTGGGGAGCGCTATTAGAGGGCAGACCGGTCTATGGCCTTTGGTCAGACCAGGAGAGTCACCTTCATATAAACTGTCTAGAGATGCTGGCGGTCGAGAAAGCGCTCAAGCACTTCCTCCCATACCTATAGGGCCACCACGTACTAGTCCGCACGGACAATATGTCAGTGGTGGCCTATGTGAACCGTCAGGGCGGTGTCAGATACAAAACGCTCTGCGCCCTGGCGGAACGCCTCCTTGTGTGGGCTCAGCACTCACTGCGCTCGCTGAGAGCCGCGCATGTGCCGGGTCTCCTGAACGAGGGTCCAGACAGACTGTCCAGGGACAATGTTCCCCTGGAGGAGTGGTCTTTGCATCCCCAAACAGTCCAGTCACTGTGGCGCCGTTTCGGCAGAGCGAAAGTCGACCTCTTTGCGTCAAAAGACAACGCGCACTGCCCACGGTTCTTTTCCAAGAGCGAGGACGCGCTGGCCCAAACCTGGCCCAGCGGCCCGCTCTACGCTTTTCCCCCGGTCTCTCTGTTGCCACAAGTCATCGGGAGAATCAGGGAAGCGCGCCACACGGTGCTCCTCATAGCCCCGTATTGGGAGAATCAGACGTGGTTCCCAGATCTAATACGGCTGGCGGACACACCCCCCTGGCCGATACCGGTGAGAAGAGACCTTCTCTCTCAAGCCCGCGGCTCGATCTGGCATCCTCATCCAGAGCGCTGGTCTCTGCATGCATGGATAATCAACGGATACCCGTTGACTTGCCAATAGGGGTTGTGAACACGATCACACAGTCTAGAGCTCCCTCGACGAGACGGCTCTACACATCTAAATGGTCTGTGTTTAATAAATGGTGCACCGCCCAAGGGCTGGATCCACAAACATGTGGGGTGTCGCGTGTGCTTTGTTTCCTCCAAGAGCTGTTGGACATGGGCAGGTCTCCCTCCACGCTCAAAGTTTATGTTGCGGCCATCTCAGCTTTTGCCGACTCGGCGCTGGGCCGCGCATTAGGGAGGAACGAGTTCATTATCCGCTTCCTTAGAGGAGCTAGGAGGATGAACCCCCCGTGACCCCCTTCGGTTCCTATTTGGGATCTTTCCCTGGTCTTAGAGGCCATGAAAGCGCATCCCTTCGAACCCATGGATAATGTGGATATGAAATACCTCACGCTCAAAACCGTTTTCTGATAGCCCTGTCTTCAGTCAAACGTGTGGGTGACCTGCACGCGTTATCAGTTAACGCTGCATGTCTCGAGTTCGGACCTAATGACTCTAAAGTCATCCTCAAACCGAGACACGGCTATGTCCCCAAAGTGTTGGGCACACCCTTCAGAGCACAGGTCATTTCTCTCTCAGCTTTGCCGGCAACCGGCAGCGAGGTTGACAGTAATCTCCTTTGCCCTGTCAGAGCGCTGAGAAATTACATTACGCGCTCCGCCGCCGTGAGGCGCTCGGAGCAGCTTTTCGTTTCGTTTGGTGGGCGCACCAAGGGTCTCGCCGCCTCGAAACACAGTCTGTCCAGATGGATAGTGGACGCTATTGCAGCTGCTTACGCGTCTAAAGACCTGCAGTGCCCTTTGGGCATCAGAGCCCACTCTACTAGAGGCATGGCCTCGTCATGGGCTTGGTCTAGCGGAATTTCTATTCATGACATTTGTACGGCGGCGGGCTGGGCCTCCCCGTCTACATTTGTTAGATTTTACAATCTAGAAGTTCCCGTCCTGCAGGCTAAACTTTTATCAGTCTAAATCTCGCGTAGGCCGGCCCACTTCTGTGCGCGGGCTACTGCTGTTTGATTTAGCTCTCCTGGTTGAGCTGTACAATATAAGGGTTGGTTAGTCAGACCGGCCGCGCCGCTCTGTTCCCCCTACTATGTGCTTATGTACTTGCGCTAGCCATACCTTTGGCCGCCTGGCTCACACTCTTGTGTTCCCCGGGCTTTCCCTGGGACTCATTCAGTGGATGCCGGGCGCGCACAGCGTTGACAAGGGAGTTCCCGTAGCGTAAGCTAAACTTACGCAATACGAGAGAACCTCTCGTAAGAGAACGTACTCGGTTACCTAACGTAACCTCTGTTCTCTCTAGAGAGGGAACGAGTATTGCGTAACCCGCCGTGCTCGCGCCACGAGCTCACTCGCTTCTGCGACAAAAACCAGTGAAAGCAGCCTCTCAGCCCATATTTATACACTCTGCCACGCCCCTTCTGATGGGCCGTGACGCGTAGGCGCGCTGCTCACGCTCATTGGGCGTGACGTCACGCCAAGGGCTCAGCGATAGGCTGCTGCAGTTGCCGCAGAGCAGCCTATGAGCACGCTAGAATGCCTGCTCTAGGTCTGCTTGCTGCCGCACTGCGTTGACAAGATATAAAAATTAAGGATAATTTTTGGCTTCATATCTCGAGAAAAGATGACTTTACCCGTAGCGTAAGCTAAACTTACGCAATACTCGTTCCCTCTCTAGAGAGAACAGAGGTTACGTTAGGTAACCGAGTACGTTTTGACTTATTAATAGCACCTTACAATAAGTGTGCATCCTTTACTTTGTTGTTTCTTTGTTTCTTGACTTCACATTTTATACAATGTTAATGTTTAATCTTATGTTGTGCTGTTGTCACAAGTCAGCTGTAAGGGAATGTTTTAATTTCAATATTTGCAGTGTCACAAGCTGTGAAGAAGTCATTTTTCATTGCCTTTTCATTGAAGAACTTAAATGTGCAAATTGAAAAATGAAGTGCAAATATGTGGTTATGCATACAGTATGTGGCTTTTTACTTCCCCATTCCTCCACCTCTAGCTATACCAACAGGTTTTTAATTGGACATGAATGTGTATACCGTAAAAGTCCTCAGTGAATATCAACACAAGAACTTCAAGTGAATAAACACTTCAAGGAGAGGAAGTTTTTTTATTTATTTTTCAAATTTGTAAAGAGTATAATTTCAAAATACTGACATGCCGTTCTCATATATTGTGGTCACACTAACAAATAGTCAAACTCTGTTTTATAATATTAGATCAAATGTTAGTTTAGTAGGGCTGTCCCCTAATAATTGACCAAATGTTAGTTGATAATTAGAGGCTTAGACAACTAAAATATTATTAGTCGCTTAGTCAAAGAAAAAAAAATCCACCGGAATTGGCAAAGTCACGCAATCTGTGTGGACAGATTGTTAACAGCTGGTCCTCTTGATAATCATAGTATGTCGGGCAGAAAATAGTATCGGGTAACTTGATTGTAACCCTGTTCAGCGTCTTGTCTCCATTCTCATAGCAGATCTATTCCACCAACACCAAACATGCAACACTGTCATACCCGAGAGTTGTCATGACAGAACTAATGCTAGCAAAATGATACCTTAATATAAAGTGTTACCACTTTTTAATGAAGAAAGTTGTCCATAGGAGTGTAAAATTTATTGTAAATGTTAATAAATCTTACACTGGTTCAAACTAGGTTACTGTATTGTATATGTTTGATTTATCTTGATCTGTTTGTGACATGGCTTTTAATGGTGAGCCTTTTGTTTTTGTAAGCAGGCTATCAAAGTATATACATTTTCTTTTTCTTTAGATTAATCTGCCATTATATTGGTTGTAAAGGATTATCGATTATCGTATCGGCCAAACATTTCATATCGGTGCATCCCTAATAAATAGACTTAAAGTTGACATTAGTAAGTTGAAATTAAAAGTATTTTTAGATATCAAAAACAACATTGTGATGAAAGAGAGGTTCAGCACAGATAGATGTATTTTTTTCTGTATACTCAAAGTTTATCTTAGAATTGCTGAGATTCAGGTTTGTGTCGGGTCTGATTTATGGTCTCAAAATGAATAGATAACCACTTTGTGTTTTGTCTTGTACTGTATTTTATTTCATGATCAACTGGAAGAACATGTAACCCTGCTTTTATCTTTATGTTGTACTCCTGTCACCTATCAACCTTCCAAAATAAGCAATAAAAAAAACAAAAAAAACACTGAAGATGCATTCGGTTGGGAGGGACCTTCAGCCAGTTAGGCTTGTTAGATCAGTACGTCAAAGCTCTTAGTTCAACCAGACACTCGACACAAAGGCTGGTGTGTACAATTATTCATTTATTTTTTACATTTAATAGCAAGATAGCTCTCAGTGTTTAATATAAAATTAAACATAATAGTGTTTTGTTTTTTGTTTTGTTTCAAATGCAGTGTTTTACCAATAATCTAATGAATTGTTTTGCTGTAAGCAGACTGGAGAGTGACAGTGAAGGTCATCTTTGAGGTCGACACATTCAGTCCAGCGATTACCATGAGTTCCGAGTGAGTTGAAATTGATGTGCTTTATACAGGATGAGTATGTACTGCAAGGGGTAATCCACTGCTAGGTGCGCACTGCTAGATTTTAATGCACAACATGGAAGCAAAACCATCTGATTTTTGCCGCTGCAATATGTGCATTAAAATCATGTATTAATGCACATTATCCTTGGATTATCCCACTGTCATTTGCCAGCACTTACATGTTAAAGCTGTTATTAATGTTTGCAGCAGCAGGGTAAAAATTACGGTTATTTTTGTCAGATAAAGTTTGTTAGATCTAGCATTCTGCCCATTTTAAATCAGACGGAGATAAAGTAGTGCTGTAAGATTACATTTATTTTTATTAATTATTGAAAGAGATATGTGTGTGAATTACATGTGTCTATGCAGCATCTAGTGAATCTGTGAGATTAATTCAGTAGTGAAGCTATTTTATCTACTGAAGATGCAGGGCAGTGTTGACAATGTTATGTTTGTGCATATTAAATGTGTGTATGTTGTGCAATCTTCAATCTTTGAGTGCAATAGGGCTGAGCGTTATGGCCAAAACATATTATCATGCTAATTGTTTTATATCAGTCGATATCGATAATTATCACGATAAATGTCAAATCTTTATTTCTTTCAAGTTTAAAGGCAGATTTTTGCTCCTAAGTGAAAGTTGTAGAAACCAGAGTGTTCATTTTGTCGCACCTGACTTTGATGGCACGTATCTTCAGCACAGTTTTCAATGCAGGCTGCAATATTAATATGACATGTTTTGTCTCGAAATGCATATTTGACAGTGAGTTGACAGTAGTATTAGCTTGAGTTAGGATGCAGATTTACTATGTTAAATGTATGTTCATTAACAAAAGCAGTAACATATGTAAAAAAAAAATAAAAAAAAAGGTAACAACCTAATTTTTATCTGCTAAAATGTAATATTCTGACTGTTTGAGTTTTATTAAAATTAACCATTGGTCATCCAGTCTCATACATTTAGATCATGATAACCACAGATAAAACCAGGCATAGGCTATAGCACCTCACTATCATGGCAAATGTAACTTTATGGTTTCTATGGTATTTTTTATGAAAAACAGTAACCTAAATACATTATTAAATACTGTAATTATATTCCATAAGTAATTAAATACATTGTCTACATTAATAATATAATACAATTAGATATGTATATCCCACATTTCATGGTGCAGTTAATATTTACAGGCTAACGTTACAGTAAATCCATGGTAAATGATGGGAATTTGTAGACGAAAAAGCCTTCTGACTATATCGTTGCGCATAGTATTTCTCCTGTTTGTCAGTGCTGTTTCATCTGCCTTTAAACTGGTTAAAATCACTGAGACATTTGTTTTCTTCGCTGAATTCAAGCACTTCTCACTGGATCTCGTGACTGAGACCGATCAGAGTAGACACATCTACTCTAGTGAGCTCGCGCTGTGCTGCCGTTTAGACTTTGAGCCGAGGGGATAAATGGTCTGTGTGGCGCGCGGTTCAAATGAGTTTCGTTCCGCTTTTGGCGCATAAACATTATCAAACAATTATCGAACTCTTGATATTGTTTTATTGAGAAAAATTATATTGCGATAATTATCATTATCGTTTTATCGCCCAGCCCTAGTGTGCAAGTTGTGTGTGTGTGTGTGTGCTTCACCAAAGGCCATGGATTAAACAAAAACAGTGATCCCACCGGTCACAATAGTGACCGTAAATTTTTTTTTAATTTCTAAGGCTATAAAAATTTTACTGAATGATCTATCAATGCATTTCCAGCAGATATTGAAATAATAAAGGGTCTCAATGAAATATGTGCAGTGTCGCATGTTTACTGTAAATTGTCACATGACCAGAGCTGTTTATTTCCTGTTTGCGCCAAGAGAAGAGGATGGCACCAAGAAAGCTCAGAAAGAATATGTTAGTAAAGCATGTTAACATAAAGATAGGACATAGATTTTGGGTACACATAATGTTTAAGGTGTCTAGTATTGATATATGCATTTGCAATTACTCAACTTTTTTTAATGTGGTCATAGAACTCATAAACATGTCAGCGGCAACAATAGTGACCGGTGGGATAACCCATTGTATCTACATACTAATACACATAGGCTAACTGTTCTACCTTACTTTCAGCTGCTACCTAACTTTCTACCTAATTTTACACACAGACAGACACACACATACACATGCACACGCACAAACATGCACACACACACACACACACACACACACACACACACACACACACACACACACACACACACACACACACACACAAACACACACACACACGCACACACACACACACACACACACACACACACACTGCACAGGTCAAATAGACCTATATTCAGTCTGTCCAATGGTTGAAACAACACACACACACACACACACACACACACACACACACACACACACACACACACACACACACACACACAGACACACACACAAACACCCTGCACACAGGTCAAATAGACCTATATTCAGTCTGTCCAGTGGTTGATACACACACACCGCACACCCAGAAACACACACACACACACACACACACACACACAGAAACACACACACCACACACACAGAAACACAACACAAACACAATGCACAGGTCATTTTGACACAAATACATATTAATGAATTACTTTTTGATGTTTGAAAGTCTCTAGGTTTTGATAAATACAATATAAATGTAATTTAAAAAAATATTATTGATTTTCAAATATTGCACCTCTCAATACAGAACGAAATATTCTGTAGCCTATTTTGCCATCAAGTGCATCTACACTGCTGACGTTGTTTTTGCTGCTATATATTTGTTTAACATGAAGTATAGGCCTTCCACAACTCTCTCCCCATATGTCAAATATATCACCAGTGAGGATTATCATATGTTACCAATATTAAACATTGTTTAATATAATCGCTGTTCATATTTTTATTCAAAGTTCAGAATCAAGATAAAGTTATTTGAACAAAATATGAAATATCAAAATATAAAAAATAAATTAGAGCAATGACAGTCAAGGTAAAAAATAAAAATAAATTTAGCAGCATTATCTCATTTATCATAAGAAACATAACAGTTACCAGTAATAATGTTTAATATATCTGCTGTTCATATGTTCATTTATTAGTGTTTTATATGATTAGAATGTTGTCCCAGTTTTAAAATAAAGCACAGCAATGATATTTGAGAGTGTTTCTCCCTTTTCAGGAAAAGTATCGCAAAAAGTATCGAAATCGCAATACTTGACTTGGTATCGGTATTGAAACAATAATTTTGGTATCGTGACAACACTATTTTAAAGAAATCAATTTCTAAGAACTACAGAAAACGGCTGATAGGGACTACACGACATTCCTGTGGGCTTGCTGACATCACTAAGCCCAACATTTACATAAACCCCTCCTCTGGGAACACAATACATGAAGGGGGCGAGGCCATTTTATGTTGCTTTGGAGAAGAGTTGTTGTGGTAGTTGAGTGTCGTTGCTGCTATGCCGTCGAAACGCTGTTATTTTCACCCAGACTGCAGGTCCACTTTGTTCAGTCTTCCTAAGGACAGTTACAATTTATTTTTAACTCGGCCCCTCATAATTATAATCCGAATGTCGCTCTCTGTGCTGCACTTTTTTCGGAGGAAAGCTTCCTCAATCTACGCGAGTTCAATGCAGGATTCACACAACGGCTTGTCCTGAAAGATCGAGCAGTTCCAACTTTTAAAAACAGAAGCTGTTGTTTACGAGTCACAACCTGTAAGTATGATTTTTTCGTTGATGAGTTTTCCTGTAATAGTTCGTATTGTTAATTGTACGTTGTAGCGAGGAAGTAAACGAAGGACAACGCTGTTTGGCTCCACAAACCAGTTTGTTAAATGCTAATTCATACTTATCCGACAAACACATACAAACTTGTGTTTAATATCACCAGCGCAGCAAACTTTGAATGTTCGTGGTTGTTGTCGTTTATGTGATCACTGTAAATTATTCTTTGATTATAGCTTTAGTGTATTGTTTATCTACAGGCATGCTAAACATGGTTTGTGTTTGATTTGGCTACTGTTGTAAAGCCAATGTTTAGTGTTCGTAGTGGGTTAATAGTTCTGGCGACAGATATTTAGCTACAATCGTTTTAAATATACAAAAGTAACAGTGTCATATAGCGATTACAATAGATCTGCAGTCTTAAAAAAAAACATACCTTTCTGAAACGTCCTTTAACAGCCGTTCTTGAACAGGTTCTGCTCGATCCTCTCCACTAACATTCTCTGGGTCTGATTCGGGCTCAAACTGGTATGGGAATTTTAACGCCGTTGTTTACTTTAGCACAAACTACGGTAAGGGTAAGGGGCGTTTCCGAAACAACATGCACTTGGCGGTTAGCGAATCACAACACACTGGGCTAGCTAACCAATCTGAGCCCATTGCGTATTTTTGAGGGCGGGGTTTCATAGAACCCGGACACATTCGACAGTTTTTACAAGGAAGGACAGAGCAGTGTAGAATAATGGTTAAATATTGCAATTTTAGCAGCAATAACATGAAGTACTCATTTTCTATATGGTAGAAAGTATTATCTTCTATTTGGCAGATGCTTTTATCCAAAGTGACTTACATTGCATTTCATGGTACACATTTACATTCTTATCAGTTCTTGCTTTCCCTGGGAATCGAACCCAGGACCTTGGCGTTGCAAGTTTTCTTCAAACACTCTACTGTTCGAGCTACAGGAAAGCTCAAACTGAGGTTTGACTGGGCCAGAGCAACACCTTGATTTGTTTCTTTTTCAACCATTCTGTTGTTGATTTGCTGTTGTTCTTGGGGTCATTGCCCTCTTGCATGACCACATTTTGGCCAAGCTTTGTCTCTAGAAAACTTTGGTATACAAGTTCATGGTAACAGTCAACTCAATGACTGGGCCCAGGGCCCATGGCTACAAAACAACCCAAAATCATCACCCCTCCACCAGCATGCTTGACTTTTGGTATGAGATGTGTTTGTGCTGATATGCTCTTTTGGTTTTCACCAAACGTGGCGCTGTGCATTATGGCCATACTAGAACCACTGCGAGGGTACGCTCCTCTCAGAAACCTGATGACCATGTCGTGCTTCCCCACTGACTTACCTTCAACTGCGTCATGATGTGCAGTTATAGCGGCAACATACACTTTGAGGGTGGAGGGAGACAGCCTTCGCTCCAACCCATCTTGCAGGAAGGAAAGCACAACACTGATCGGGCATTTTCTGGGATCTTCTTGGCGAGAAGAGCACCAGGTGATGAAGAGGTTCCACTTCAACACATAAGCATGTCTCATGGACAATGATCTAGCGGAAGTGATGGTAGCCACTACCGGAGGTGGTAGGGTACTCAAACCTGCCTCGTCCTGTCCAGATGCCACACATGTAGCTTTCATAGATCGGGACGAGGGTGCCAGAAGGTGCCTCGTCTCTTAGAAAGGATGTCCTTCCTCAGAAGAATTGGCCAGGGAGGTGCTGTCGCGAGGAGTACTAGTTCAGAGAACCAGGTCCGGGTGGGCCAATGAGGTGCAACCAAAATTACCTACTCCTCGTCCTCCCTGATCTGTGCAAGAAGGCTCACTGGGGGAAACACATATTTGCGGAGGCCCTGCGGCCAGCTGTGTGCTAGTGCGTCTGTGCTGAGAGTACCTACAGTCAGGGAGAAAAACAGGCGGCAATGGGAAGAGTCGTGGGAGGCAAACTGATCTACCTGTGCGTCACCAAACTGTACTCTGAGCCATGCCTAGTACGTGCCTAGTAGCCTAGTAGCCATGCCCACCTTGGGACTCGATTGCGAAGCCAGAGCTGAAGCGGTCTCAAATGAAGCAACCCGAGCATCGTAGCTGCGGCTGTGAATACCATATGCCCCAGGAGGGGGGCGTGAGTGGCGAGGCTCGTGAGTGGTGGGCACTGTCATTCGAGACCTCTGGTGGCTCAGCGATGGGTGTGTCAGTTCTTTCTTTAACCACATTAAGGTGCTGCCCGCCGGAGGGCCAGCAGCGGTGAGTGGAGAACAAAAGATTCTTCTCCAATCTCTGAGGATTCTGTGCCGAAAATTTCCCAGGATTCAACCCGGGAAAGCATGGCTGTCAACTCGGGATCTGACTCGGACAATGCTGGCACGCCCGAAAGCGGCAGCATAGCCAAATCATCATCTCCTAAGGACTCCTGCCCACCTTGTGATGCAGCGATAGACATAGTTACCTCGTCTGGAGCACCGAAAGAAACCCGGGGAACGTCTGAAGACGTGCAACATGCGACATGAAAGAGGAGGGTGTGGGCCGAGGAGGAATTGCCGGCTCTTTGCTCCACACAGTCACCCTCAGGTCACCCTGTCTACCAGTCAAAGTACCACCTCTCGAAGAGGGGGTAGATCGGGGTGTGGATGAGGGGACTCTCACTCTAGTGAGGTCATTGAGTCTCGACCGCAGTGTCACGATGGTCATGTTCCCGCAATGAGAACATGAATCATCCACAAAGGCTGCCTTAGCGTGATCTAGGCCCAAACACGCAAGGCAGTGATTGTGCCCATCAAACTGAGAAATGGTCCGACCGCAACCAGAAGTGCACGGGCGAGATATCTTTAAAGGGATACTCCACTTTAAAATTAAAATTCTGTCATCATTTACTCACCCTCATATTGTTTCAAACCTGTATGAATTTCTTTCTTCTGATGAACAGAAAGGAAGATATTTAGAAGAATATTAGTAACCAGACAGTTTCTGGTCTTATTGACTTCCATAGTATATTTTTTTTCCTACTATGGAAGTCAACGAGACCATAAACTGTCTAGTTAGTGACATTCTTCTCTGCCACGTGCAATCTCTTTTGTGAGAGGGAAAACTCTGCAGAGTGTTGAAGCGAACAGGGAGAACACACAACTGGAAGATCACTGCACAGACCAGCAGGCAATGTGAACTCGCTGGAATGAACTCGATGATGCTATGGGGAACACCCTCTACATGTCTGAAAGCTTATCCAATCCCAGAAATCGTTATTGACCGGCAACAACCTATGACGTTACTACTAGGGCATCCTGGAAGTATATAAGGGGCACCTAGAGAACATGTCATCCACTTAACATCTGAAGGGACTGTTCAGCAGGCATGGCTAGTGATGCAGTGTCTTGTTCCCTGTTCTCAGGAAACATTGGTTACAGACATTCCCTTTTGAAAGGTAACTCGCACTGTGTTGATGATGCTATAGGGAATGATATACAAACCCACCATGCTGAGGGGAGTGCTTGCCAAATTATGGCTGTGACAAAAATGATGTCAGATGCCACCAGGGAGGTTGATCTGGTCTATTTTACTGACCTAGTCTTGCCAACAACCTGTCTGTTTCCTAAACAGTGTCTCTAACATTATTTGCCTCACTTTTGAAGGCATCTGGTTGGGAGGACTGCAGATAGTGGCAGTAATCGCTCACAGACTAGATCATAGAGACGGGCGTCCTGGAGAGTAGAACTCAGCATAGAGTTTTCTAACCCTTGCAAATAAAGGGAATAACTCTACTCGATCCTGGATCAACACTGTGCTTCAAAGCCCTGTGGAGGCTGGGCACTCTAAAAATGGAACCTAATAAGGGGAGCACCTCCAGCTCTAGGGTTGATCTAAGAGGGAGGACTCGTGAGAGTCCTTCGACCTTGTGACCATACCTAGGGAGGTAAGTATTCAAACAGAGCGATCTTCAGATAGATTCTGGAACACTATGCTCAACCTGATAAGTATTAATCAGCTCTGGTCTAGAATCAGGGAGGCTCCATGGGGGCCTGCAACGTGATACTTAATACCTTTGCAATGCTAAGCATCCAATTCGTTGGGGAGCCGCCTTCAAGGAGGCATATTAAGGCCTAACTACTTGATAGTGAGGATGTTAGCAGAGCTAGCCTCAGAAGCCAGGTGCTCTCACAGATATTTCTGTGGGCCTGGTTATACTTATTTAACATTGCCAACAGGCAGTGTACTCAGCAGAAGTGCTATCGATCCTTTAAAGCAAGGAGAGTACAATCTTACGCTACCGGACTATCGAGGAGGCCTACTGTTAAGGCCTACAGCTTCAAATGTCATGGTTGTAAGCCTGGGCGGTGCTTAGGCTCTAAGAGAGCATACTCAAATATCCTAAATGGGAGGGAGTAACTAATCTGTCTCTACTTGAGCATAGGGCATTAACGGTGATAACATACGAGCTATGGGTAGCAAAGTACTCTAATTAATGACCCTAACAAGAGGAGTACTATCAGCAGGACCCAAGGAAACTATCAGGGTTTAGGCCTATTATCTTGTATTTTTTGCAAGACAGATTTATATTCTCTACTAAACCCAGGGAATGGAGGTATCAGTAAGTAGCCAACGGCATTCAAACTTATGACTTGATTTATTGTATTCAAGAGACTCAGAGGAAAAATCTTTTTTCAACTTAAGGCCTTGCTGGATATATATATTTTTTTTTTTATTTGTATTTAACCTTTATTTAAGCAGGTTATCTCATTGAGATTTAAAACCTCTTTTCCAAGAGAGACCTGGCCAAGATGACAGTGTATTGACAGCGCACAGTAACAAATATAAACAACAAACACACATACATAAACATAAACAATCAGCATAAGACTACTTAAAAATACATATTAAAAGCAGTGACAGCAATTTAAAGCATCTATTTCCAAAGATTGCATGTAATGTTTAAATTGACCAAAAGAAATCAGATTTTGCAACTTCAAATCAATCTGCAATGTGTTCCATGTGGAAGGGGCTGCATAACTAAAGGCCTTCTTACCAAGCTCTGTACGGACCATAGGTACAGACAACAAATACAAATTACCAGAACGCAAATTGTAGGAACAGTTGCTGCGAGACATATAAGTGCAAAGATAAGAAGGGAGCATATCCAACATAGACTTATAAATAAACATAAGCCAATGAATGTGCCTCCTCATTGATAATGAAGGCCATTTTGTCATTTTATACAAAGTACAATGATGTGTTGATGCTTTACATCCAGTCACAAATCTTAGTGCACTATGAAAGACAGTATCCAATAAAGATAAACATTTATCAGGCACATTTCTATAGAGCAGGTCACCATAATCAAGTGCAGTGAGAAATGTTGCAGCAACCAATCTCTTCCTGGTTTTCCAAGAAATACAGGCTTTGTTTCTAAAATAAAATCCTATTTTTAATTTGAGCTTCTGTACCAATTTTTCAATGTGCAACTTAAAAGAGAGCTGATCATCAATTAATATACCCAAGTACTTATACAATTTGACTTGTTCAATCTGTTCTCCATGTATAGTAGAAATATTTGGAAGACTTTCAAGAGACTTCTTAGATTTTGAAAAGAGCATAGTCTTAGTTTTCTCAACATTTAAAACTAGTTTAAGATGATACAGTTGTGCCTGAACAAGATTGAAAGCGGTTTGTAGATGTGAAAAAGCTTGGTGTAAAGTTGCAGCTTTACAATAAATAACGGTATCATCCGCATAAAAATGAAAATGAGCTTGTGGGATATCTTGACCCAAGTTATTAATATAAATAGTAAATAAAATTGGACCCAAAACTGATCCTTGCGGTACACCACTAGATACAGTCAGTGTTGCTGATTTGAGATTGTCTGAATAAACACACTGAGTTCTATCTGCCAAATAATTGGTAAACCAATCTACAGTATGGTCAGAAAAAACAATATTATGTAGCTTTTCCAATAAAATGCAATGATCCACTGTATCAAATGCTTTAGATAAATCTATAAAAAGAGCTACGCAGGTGTTCTTACAGTCCACTGCTTCAGTAAAGTCATTACCCAGCCAGCAATGACATGTGGGGCCCAGATGAGGGCTTCATGGGCGGCAAACGTGGGCCCCATTATGGGCTTGCACCCGGGATCCACATTGGGGCCAGCCGTGGAAGCCCAGACGTACTAAAAGTGGGACCTCTAAGGGTACTGCATGGGTCTTAATTGGGCAATTCATGTCAGACCCATTTGGGCCCCACCTGCCCAATGGGGTCCAAAGTGGGCTTTGCAACATGGCTACACAGATGGGTTTTAAGTGGGATCTGTAAGGGTCTTATGTGGGTCTTAACTGGGCAATTCATGTCAGACCCATTTGGGGCCCACCTGCTTAAAGGGGTTTAAAATGGGCTTGCACCCGGGATCCACATGGGGGCCAGCCATGGATGCCCAGATGGGTTTTAAGTGGGATCTGTAAGGGTCTTATGTGGGTCTTAACTGGGCAATTCATGACAGACCCATTTGGGGCCCACCAGTCTGAAGGGGTTTAAAGTGGGTTTGCACCCGGGATCCACATGGGGGCCAGTCGTGGATGCCCAGATGGGTTTTAAGTGGGATCTGTAAGGGTCTTATGTGGGTCTTAACTGGGCAATTCATGACAGACCCATTTGGGGCCCACTAGTCGGATGGGGTTTAAAGTGGGTTTGCACCCGGGATCCACATGGGGGCCAGCCGTGGATGCCCAGGTGGGTTTTAAGTGGGATCTGTAAGGGTCTTATGTGGGTCTTAACTGGGCAATTCATGACAGACCCATTTGGGGCCCACCAGTCTGAAGGGGTTTAAAGTGGGTTTGCACCCGGGATCCACATGGGGGCCAGCCGTGGATGCCCAGGTGGGTTTTAAGTGGGATCTGTAAGGGTCTTATGTGGGTCTTAACTGGGCAATTCATGTCAGACCCATTTGGGCCTCACCTGCCCAAATGGGTCTAAAGTGGGCTTGCACCCGGGATCCAACCATGGCTACCCAGATGGGCTTTAAATGGGCTCTGTAAGAGTCTTATGTGGGTCCTAACTGGGCAATTCATGCCAGACCCATTGGGGCCCCACCTGCCCAAAGGGGTTTAAAGTGGGTTTGCACCCAGGATCCAGCTGTGGATGCCCAGATGGGCTTTAAAAGGGACCTGTAAGGGTGTTATGTGGGATCTTAACCGGGCAATTCATGACAGACCCATTTGGGCCCCACCTGCTTAAAGGGCGTTTAAAATAGGCTTGCACCCGGGATCCACACGGGGGCCAGCCATGGATGCCCAGATGGGTTTTAAGTGGGACCTGTAAGGGTCTTATGTGGGTCTTAACTGGGTAATTCATGTCAGACCCATTTGGGCCCCACCTGCCTAAAGGGGTTTAAAGTGGGCTTGCACCAGGATTCAACCGTGAATGCCCCTATGGGCTTAAAGTGGGCTCTGTAAGGATCTTATGTGGGTCCTAACTGGGCAATTCATGCAAGGCCTATCTAAGCCCAAACATGCCAAATGGTTTAAAGGAGAACTCCGGTCAATTTTAACATTGAGCTCATTTTTTTGTACATTTGGAGTGCTGTCAGTACAGAGAACAACGACAAAAATCGGTGTTGCCTACACCGAGTTATCCTCTTTTTAAAATGTGCACCCTGTTGACTTCAATGGGGCAAGTTTTAAACCTGCTTTTTGCCTCTTAACATCCTTGATGTGTCATTACAAGTGCCCAGCTAATGTGAGTGATTCCTTCAGAGTGAACACGGGTGAATCTGACTGCAGTAGATGTGAAAGATATGAATAAAAGTGATGTTATTTCAGCAAGCGCACATACCTGTATTTACATCCTGTTTTCGGTCAAAGTCCATAGTAATCGATTGTCGAGTTCACGCGCATTGGTTTAGTACCTATGATCATGTGCGTGAACTCGACAATCGATTACTATGGACTTTGACCGAAAACAGGATGTAAATACAGGTATGAGCGCTGGCTAAATAAATATCATTTTTATCCATATCTTTCACATCTACTGCAGTCAGATTCACTCATGTTCACTCTGAAGGAATCACTCACATGACCTGTGCACTTGTAATGACACATCAAGGATGTTAAGAGGCTAAAAGCAGGTTTAAAACTTGCACCATTGAAGTCAACAGGGTGCAAATTTTAAAAAGAGGATAACACGGTGTAGGCAACACCAATGTCGTTGTTCTCTGTATTGACAGCACTCCAAATGTACAAAAAAATGAGCTCAATGTTAAAATTGACCGGAGTTCTCCTTTAAGGAAACAATCTAAGAAAACACTTTGAACTGCAAGAAATATATTGTTAAATTGAACAACAAAAATGATCTTTAAAAAACAATTTAAATGTCACAATGTAACGGGTACCGTAGCAACGGCACCGTGGATAACAGATTAATTCCTGTAAAACAGGAGAGAAACGAGGAGACAGTATTATCAGTTTCGAGCTCTCTGCAGTAATTTATTTTCTGAATTTTCTTCAGCAATCACATCTCTATTGTTAAGTACCATTGTATGTTTCACATATTACATGTTCAGTGTCTTTTTAACATTACAATTAATTTTCAGTGTCCATGTCAATGCAAAATCCATATTAAAATAAACCTCTTTCCACCAAATGCATGTTCACTTACTCTTCATGCTTGTATTTTATACTATTTATCAAAATGAAATGTAAAGACAATGGTAATATTCACCAGCTTTTTTTTTAGATACTTAGAATATTCCATTCACAGTATTTTATCAGTATCATGTTAATACAGTACTGCAAAATCATGCTCAGAACTCATAAAGTGCTTAAAGCCCATACACAAAAGAAATATATTTTCAGGATATATTTTGGAATATATGCAAATATTTGAAATTGGCCCAATAAATATATTTCATACTTATATTTCATATATTTTTGTTATATTTCAGAATATATTTCAATGTATTTTTTTCTGTATGGGTCCCCAAAAATGCCAAAAATATATGTGGCATATATTCCAAATACATTGAAATATATTCTGAAATATATCAAAAATATATGAAATAATATAAGTATGAAATATATTTATTGGGCCAATTTCAAATATTTGCATATATTCCAAAATATTTCCTGAAAATATAATTCAAATATATTTCTTTTGTGTATGGGAGTGTAACTTTTAACCTCATTTTAAACTGTAAACATTTTTGTATAAACTCATTGAGCAAAAAAACATTTCCAACAGATGGTGGGAAACTGACATACAGTGAGCTAAACATATCTGTTAACATTACAAGCTCAAAAAAATATCATATACACGGGGAAAGTGTGTGTTGAGCTGACTTGCTCTCTAGTAATGTCTCTCGACCGTTACTCTGTAGGACTTTGCCCTCTCGTTTCAACTCATTTCAAACTAAATCAAAAACAGACCCTAACGAAACTCATTTCACTAAAAACAGTTCACTCATATCTCACATGTTTTCAGCATAGATAAATGCTACTTCTGGGGTGTTTCTATACATTTACCCACCTGTAAAACAGGAGAGAAACGAGGAGACAGTGTTATCAGTTTCGAGCTCTCTGCAGTAATGAGAAACCCGCAACTCACGCAGCTACAGTAACTCGTCACTCTACACTGCCCCTACTGGCCTGGAGCAAACACTACACAATTCACTTTAAGTCACGAAAATTCACATTAAAAATAAAACAATTGGGATACTTGTTTTTTTTTTAAATACAATCACTTGTTTCAATTAAAAGACAATAATTGTGAATATTCTTAAAACACAAATACAACACTGTTGTGGTCGTCACAACAATATACCGGTAAACAAATCAAAAATATATTTAAATTTTTTAAAAAATCTCTGAAAAAAAAAACAGCTCTCCAAAAAATACAGTAATACAAAATTGTTACATCGAACAACAAACATAATCTTTAAAAAACCATTCAAATGTCACAACATACCGGTAAATAAATCAAAAATATATTTTTATATATATTATCCCAGTTCAAACCCATGGCCACTTGGCCCATAAATATGACATGCAAGACCCATATATGTGTTCCCAGATCAAACCCATGCCCACTCGGCCCATAAATATGTCATGCAAGACCCATATATGTGTTCCCAGATCAAACACATGCCCACTCGGCCCATAAATATGACATGCAAGACCCATATATGTGTTCCCAGATCAAACCCATGCCCACTTGGCCCATAAAAATGCTATGCAGGACCCATATATGTGTTCCCAGATCAAACCCATGCCCACTCGGCCCATAAATAAACCATGCAGGACCCCATGTATGTGTTCCCAGTTCAAACCCATGGCCACTTGGCCCATAAAAATTCTATGCAGGACCCATATATGTGTTCCCAGATCAAACCCATGCCCACTCGGCCCATAAATAAACCATGCAGGACCCATATATGTGTTCTCAGTTCAAACACATGCCCACTTGGCCCATAAATATGACATGCAAGACCCATATATGTGTTCCCAGATCAAACCCATGCCCACTCGGCCCATAATTATGTCATGCAAGACCCATATGTGTTCCCAGATCAAACACATGCCCACTTGGCCCATAAATATGACATGCAAGACCCATATGCGTTCCCAGATCAAACACATGCCCACTTGGCCCACAAACATGACATGCAAGACCCATATATGTGTTCCCAGATAAAACCCATGCCCACTCTGCCCATAAATATGTCATGCAAGACCCATATATGTGTTCCCAGATCAAACCCATGCCCACTCAGCCCATAAATATGTCATGCAAGACCCATATATGTGTTCCCAGATCAAACACATGCCCACTTGGCCCATAAATAAACCATGCAGGACCCATATATGCATTCCCAGTTCAAACCCATGCCCACTCGGCCCATAAATGTGCCATTCAAGACCCATATATGTGTTCCCAGTTCAAACCCATGCCCACTTGGCTCATAAAAATTCTATGCAGGACCCATAAATGCATTCCCAGTTCAAACCCATGCCCACTTGGACCATAAATATGCCATTCAAGACCCATATATGTGTTCCCAGTTCAAACCCATGCCCACTTGGACCATAAAAATTCTATGCAGGACCCATATATGCATTCCCAGTTCAAACCCATGCCCACTCGGCCCATAAATGTGCCATTCAAGACCCATATATGTGTTCTCAGTTCAAACCCATGCCCACTTGGCTCATAAAAATTCTATGCAGGACCCATATATGCATTCCCAGTTCAAACCCATGCCCACTTGGACCATAAATATGCCATTCAAGACCCATATATGTGTTCTCAGTTCAGACCCATGCCCACTTGGCCCATAAAAATTCTATGCAGGACCCATATGTGCATTCCCAGTTCAAACCCATGCCCACTTGGCCCATAAATATGGCATGCAAGACCCATATATGTGTTCCCAGATCAAACCCATTCCCACTTGGCCCATAAATATGTCATGCAAGACCCATATATGTGTTCCCAGATCAAACCCATGCCCACTTGGCCCATAAATATGTCATGCAAGACCCATATATGTGTTCCCAGATCAAACCCATTCCCACTTGGCCCATAAATATGTCATGCAAGACCCATATATGTGTTCCCAGATCAAACCCATGCCCACTTGGCCCATAAATATGTTATGCAAGACCCATATATGTGTTCCCAGATCAAACCCATGCCCACTTGGCCCATAAATATGTCATGCAAGACCCATATATGTGTTCCCAGATCAAACCCATGCCCACTTGGCCCATAAATATGTCATGCAAGACCCATATATGTGTTCCCAGATCAAACACATGCCCCCTTGGACCATAAATAAACCATGCAGGACCCATATATGTGTTCCCAGTTCAAACCCATGGCCACTTGGCCCATAAAAATTCTATGCAGGACCCATATATGTGTTCCCAGATCAAACCCATGCCCACTCGGCCCATAAATAAACCATGCAGGACCCATATATGTGTTCTCAGTTCAGACCCATGCCCACTTGGCCCATAAAAATTCTATGCAGGACCCATATGTGCATTCCCAGTTCAAACCCATGCCCACTTGGCCCATAAATATGTCATGCAAGACCCATATATGTGTTCCCAGATCAAACCCATTCCCACTTGGCCCATAAATATGTCATGCAAGACCCATATATGTGTTCCCAGATCAAACCCATGCCCACTTGGCCCATAAATATGTCATGCAAGACCCATATATGTGTTCCCAGATCAAACCCATGCCCACTTGGCCCATAAATATGTTATGCAGGACCCATATATGTGTTCCCAGATCAAACCCATGCCCACTTGGCCCATGCCTGTCCCTTATGGGGCCCATGTAATTAGCTCATATGGGCTTCCTATGTGGGACTCGTACTACAAAACCTACATGGGACCCGCTGATTTCACCCAGCCAAAGCCCATGCCCACACAGTACCCATGGAACCCGTAGTTAACCCATCTGGGCCCCACGTGTCATTGCTGGCTGGGTAATGACCCTCATTGTTGCAGTAGTAGTACTATGCTGCCTCCGAAACCCAGACTGTAAGTCAGACAAAATGTGGTTGGAAACCAAATAATCCTTTAACTGATCACCAACCAGAGTTTCTAAAACTTTAGTTAAAATTGGTAACTTAGAGATCGGTCTATAATTATCCAAATGGGCAGAATCACCACCCTTTATACCAGCTACTATACTCGATGCTGTAAAGGGCATACTGCTTCTTACTTTATTTCTTGTTACGTCCCGTCGCTACGGTTGCTGAACCATCGCTGAATGGCCGAACACGTCTCGGCTCCTCAGCGTAAATCATATATGCGACACACCTGCTGCTCATTATATGCGCACGCTGCAAGCAGAGCAGCTGATAAATTTATGAGCAATTATCGCATACAAATGTGCATTGGCTCATTTTAATGCTCTCCAAGCAGATTGGTCTATCAAGGTGATCCCAATTACATTGGCACGTTCTTTTTCATAACTTATTGGGCTTATTCATATTTCATGACTTATTACTAAACAATTTTTAACATTAATTAGGCCACTCTATTATCTCATTAATGCTTTTCATCACTGTTATAAGTGCTGTGCTATGCATATTTACATACAATATATTTACATGCAATATACACAATATAGCAAAATCTATAACGATAGACATTTTATACCGCCACCACGATATACAGTATATACAGTGATTCTGCCCAGTCCTAGTTGCATGACAGCATGCCATGAAAAGACTACTGACCTTGTAGTAAAGACGAACATCTTTTTTTAAATATTATCTGTATTTTGATTGTGTTCCCAAAATATTGTTTCTTTACATTAATATGTTCAAGTTAAAGATGTATGTAACATTATGTTGTAATATTGATGGATACTACTAGTCTAAAATTTTAGCTATATAAATATTCTGAGAAACATTTGACATATTTTACAGAGAGACAAGACTTCCACCAAGAGGACCAACACTTATACATCAAGGTCCTCCAAAACGATTTCATCTAGGCACAGAAAGAAAAGTGCTTGATGATGATGGGAAAGTCAGAAAATGGACTTATGGGAAAAAAGAAACAAAGAAACAAAACAAAATTGTTCTGCTGGTGGGAGAAACTGGCACTGGCAAGACAACTCTCATTAACACCATGGTCAACTACTTACTGGGAGTGAAGTTTGAGGATGAAATATGGTATGAAATCACAGAAGAAGAAGCCAGAGACCAATCAGAATCACAAACCTCTGAAATCACCATGTATGAGGTCTGTCCTGAAGAGAGTCCCATATCTCTCACCATCATTGATACTCCAGGCTATGGAGACACTAGAGGACTGGAAAAAGATCTGGAAGTTGCTGAGAATTTATCCGCTCTGTTTCAGAGCAATGATGGAGTTCGTGAGATTGACGCAGTGTGTTTTGTGATTCAAGCATCTAAGAATCGCCTCTCAGACAGACAGCATTACATTATCAGTTCAGTTCTTTCTTTGTTTGGAAAAGACATTGTGAACAACATTGTGTTTTTAATCACACACTCTGATGGTCTACCACCCAAAAACGTCCTCAGTGCCGTTAATAAAGCAGGAATCCCCTGCAGACGAGACCGCAATAACCAACCTGTTCATTTCTTATTCAACAACCGGCAGGCTGAAGCCCAGCACAACCAGAAACGTTACCTCAAAGCTCAAAGAGATGCTTGGGAAAACAGCATGGAAGAGACAAAGCAATTCCTTCAGTCTCTGGAAGAAAAGAACAGAAGAAGTTTGGAGTTGACGTCAAATGTCCTGATAGAGCGCATTCAATTTGAAGCATTTATCTGCAACTTACAGCTGCGAGTCGAAGAGAAGGAGTCGAAGAAATCTGAAAAAATTCAGATTCAGCAGGTAATGAGACAAAACAAGGAAAATATTGAGAGGCGTATAAACTTTAGCATTAGGGTCAAACAGACTGTCAAAAAGAAGGTTCCCATTGAAAGTGCTTCATGGAAGAGCAGGAAGGCGACGACCTGCACCGTCTGTGAAGAAAACTGCCATGAGGTTGGCTGCTGGTGGGTTTCGAATCCCAGTAAATGTGAAGTCATGAAAAACGGCCACTGTACCGTGTGCTCAGGGAAGTGTCACCACAGCAAACACGTCAAAGAAAACAAGAAATATGTCATCAGCACCTCAAACGTTGTGATGGACTTTGATAAAATAAAAAAGGAATATGAAAAAGCTCAAACTAAAAGGTTTTCAGTTGTAATGGATGATCTTGACAAAGATCTGCAGGAGCTTGAGGATCAAAAGCAAATTCTTCTATTCAATGCTTACAAGACCATCAAGCATCTGTCTCAGATCGCATTAAAGCCAGACTCGGCCTTCACTCTTCAGCATCTGGACTTCTTCATCCCCAGAGTGAGCGAGGCTGGGAAAGAAAACTGGGTCCGAGAGCTGGAGGAAATGAGGAGAACCGCTGAAGCTGAAGAAGCAAATAAAAATGCTCTGAGTTATCTGAAAGCTGGTATGACAAAACTGTTCATTGGTGCAGTGAACAAACGCAAAGACAACAAGAGATGAATCAATGAAAATGAAGGAGATTGCTTACAGTGAGAAATCAATGCATGTTCTGTAGATCTAAAAAATAAGAAATTTATTTTAATCATAGTTTCAAGCTATTAGTGCTTATTTAAAAGACAAGCAACTCCAATACAATGTTAGTTTATGAACTGTTATAATAACTGTAATATTTTGGGGAACTGGATCATAGTTTTAACAGAAAATGTCACATTTTGTCACATGACATGATTTGTCACACCTTTAGTACGGTGGGGGAAGTTGCAATTATCTGACTGGTCAGTTTGTATGTCTCACATTTGGGTTTTAAAAAAGAAGATTGTAACGGTTGCTCTTTTATGCTCTGGCTCTTCTTTGGTTTGGGTCTTTCTCTCTTCTCTTTTCTAAAGCCTCTCTCTCTCTCTCTCTCTCTCTCTCTCTCTCTCTCTCTCTCTCTCTCTCTCTCTCTCTCTCAGGATACGTTTTACATATATGCTGGGTACAATTAATGGTATAAGTTATCATCATATCATACATATATTTTTTAACTATTTTAAATGTAACCATAACCATATTTTTTCATTATACCTTTTCAATTAAAAATTATGTGCCAACTAGTTTTGATTTGGTATTGGCTTTGAAGTGCTACATATTGCAATCAAATATCGTCACTCTCTATAGCAATGCTCTCCCACATATTAATCTATTGTAACTGTGCTTATTTCTGTGATTGGTATAAGTAGCAGTAGGTGGTAATAGACAATAAATGTACAGTTTTGTTTAACTCTGAAACATGAAATGTGGATTTATCTGCTTTTGCCAAAAAAAAAAAAAAAAAAAAAAAAAAATTGTTGGAGTTATCTGCTTTTGCAAAAATAAAAAATAAAATAAAAAAAGCTTTTAATATATATATAAAAAAATACTTTCAATGAACTTTAATTTTATTATTTTCTTTTATTAAATTAACTTATTATTTTTTTAGTTATTACTTAATCAAAACACTTAAGCAAAAAACACTTGCCTGGCGCTTGGCGCTGCATTGGGCCGGTTATATGACAGGGCCCTCAGTGTTCAGCAAAAAAAAAAAAAGACCTAGCATACACATAACACATTATAGACTTCTATAATTCCATATTAGGCTGCATAGATTAGGTCAGCCGGAAACCTTCCCATAAATCCTGATCACTGCATGAAAAGTGGGATTTTCGACAGTTACCGGCGCTGTAGATTGTCGTGGAATTTCAGGTTTACGACTGCAAACGGCAATTTACAGGCAACACTGCAAACTGTCGGAAATTGTCGGAAATTGACGTGGTACTTGCTTGCCCCGTGACCCCCCTCCCTCTAATGCTTTAACATGTAAATGAGACTGCTGTGAGCTTTACAAATGCAAATGAGGGAAGCAGGGGGAGTTTTATCCCAGGTGACTAAAAGGTATTAACTTAATTCAAAACAAAATACAATACAATACAATATTTATTTATAACGCACAATTAAAAACAGCCAAGGCTGACCAAAGTGCTGTACAGGGCAATAGATAAAATGCAGGGCAGAAACAGGACAATCAAAAAAAAAAAAAAAAAAAAAAAAAAAAGCCAATAGTTGTATCATAGTCAAGGGGTATTAAAAGCAAGAGAAAATAAATAAGTTTTCAAGGATGTTTTGAAGATGGAAATTGAGGGAGCTAGTCTGATATAGAGGGGTAGACTGTTCCAAAGTTTTGGGCCTGCAGTCGCAAAAGTGCAGTCACTTCATTTTTTTAAGTCTGGATCTAAAATAATTCATCTCAACATAACGGTTGTTTTCAGTGACGTCGTCCACTCTCTTAAATTCACATATAGCACGAGAGTTGAAGATCGGATTTATATCCGCAAAAACACATTGATGTGACCAGGTTGCAAATGGAATCGTTTTGATAAATCAGCTATTTCTGAATTAAATAGAAGTGGCATGAAGTGGCCAGGTGTAAACAGCCCCAGTCTTTGGTGAAAAACTAGCCTATGCGTTGTTAATGTAACACATTAACATGTTTTCTTATATTTAGGCCTATTACATTGCATGCTAATGCAATTAACTGTTATTTTGATAATTCTAAAGTCATTTACATTTATTTGTTTCCCTCTGAAAATCCACTTTTGTTGATATCTAGTGGCTTCTTTCTTGATTCTGCCTCATTTTCCCCTGAAATGAATGCAGCTGCAATTAATGCAATAAACATGTTTTTTGACAAAGATTTCAAATAGTTTGTGGTCTATATAATCAAAATGAAGTTTGCAATGGCACGCCTGAAGCCAGTCAGTGACGTCACGATATGCAAATTAGTTTATTCATACCTATGTAATCACCATTACAAAAATATTACTTTTTTTTTTTTACATTGAATCTTGGGAAAAAAATATAGACCTACCTACCGACCCTTTTTAAAAAAAAAAATTGCTGTTACTGAAAAACAAAATATTTTTAAGGATGGCCTAATCGAGATGTAACAAATGCATGAATCATTGTTTGGAGATTACTCTTGAGTTAAAAAAGGTTTCACTGTAGAGATTTGGCGGAGGTGAAAAAAGCATGATCTCTGGTATAAAAGCAAAATCTCTGGTATAAATAGATAAGGCTCAGTAAAGCCCAATTAAGACTCTTAAATTTGAACTTGAATTGATATATTTAATGAAAGTATGCTATACTGTCCACGTCCCTGGAAATTTTTCTTTTCCTCAATAAATTCATTCATGTCCTTGATGGTAATAATAGTGTAGAGTGTAGACCATAGGAGAACACAGAACCACACAACAATTCAGAAAGGTTCAGCGCTACCACTTTTGGAGCAATGCACAACATGTTGCTGAAATTTTCACTGCCCTTTTTGTGAAAGCAGTATTATTAAACAGACAAAATGGGACAAATTGAATAACCACATTAAAATCCACTTTAAAAGGCTGTTGTTCATGAAGGAACATCTGGACTTACAGTGTACAGTGGCAATATATATTATTTTACATTTATCCATTTGTCAGACGCTTTTATTTAAAGATAGACGGTTTTCTGCATGATTTAGACAAAATATTAAATTATCTTCATTAATGTCTAAAGGTTACACAAACAATCCACACTGAAACTTAAGCTAACAAAACACAAACAATTATATATTCCTGTATTTTCTGTATTTATTTTAATCAATCGTTTTTGTTTTTTTCAGTCTATTATATAATTATGTTGTGTATGATCTATGAAAAAAATGGTTAGTTGTAAAATGGTTGAGTATTAAAAAATATTTTGAATTAAATCAAATGGTCGCACTTTGTTTTCATGTTATATATATATATATATATATATATATATATATATTAGTTTTGCTTAATATATATGGTTCATTTGACCCAACAAAAATGGATAAAGTAATTTTAACTGTTAAAACACTTAACATTTGTTAATAGTAGGCCTAGTATATTATATTTTGTTAATAGGACCAAAGATAGCCTAATTCTTATATTTTACAATATTTTAGATATATATTTTCAATTAAATCGTTTACTTTTGTTTTTATTAACTTTGTTTTAAACTTTGAAACGTTCCAAAACAAAGAAATATAACTAGCGCAATGCCTTGTTGCGCTCACTTCCGGCCTCAGTCAGACTGTGTCGGGTCTTCTGTTCAAACATTCCTAAATGACGGTACAGAGACTGCATTGCTGGTGAACTCATCGTTTCCTCTAAATTGAATGTAAGTTCGGTCAACCTAATGAATTCAATGTCCATTGTGTACGTATAGTCTTAGGTAGTTTAGCGTTATTGTCTTAAACTTCAACTTTTAAATCTTTTATGGTTACAGCAGCCGCGAATGGGCAATGGTGTCAGCAGTTTTCACGGCAATCATGGCGTTAGCTTTTGGCGCTTTTTTTTTTTTTTTTTTAAGTTAGCTTGCTGCTCATGGTTCATGTTCAGTTTCCATGTTATTTTAGCTGTAGGCCTACACGAGAGAATATGTCAATTTGGGATACTAAACTGCACGTAAACCGATAGCAGCATGGCATAGAGTTCTGAGTCTGACTGGCTAACTTAGCTCTTTGCTAACTAAGTTAGCTTGTCCATATAGCAGCTTGCTACGGGGTTCAAAGATGATGCAAGGTGGGTTTAAAGGTGAATTGTCTAATTTATAAATGTGCGTCGTGAATGTGACACCTAACGTAACAACGTTACCAGGCATGTGCGTCGTGAATGTGACACCTAACGTAACAACGTTACCAGGCAGAGGAGAAGGACGATGAGGTGATTAGATCTAACGTTAACTTAACGTTACGAGGAAGCACAAAAAAAAAAAAAAAAAAAAAAAAAATCAGAGGGTTCTGTTAGAAATGGTATTCTCATTTTCAGATATTAGTCAGGGGGCCAAAACTGATAACAAAACTCACCCACAGGACTGCCGCATACTGGATGTTTTTCCCTTTTCACACCATTCTTTTCTAAACCCTAGAAATGGTTGTGCGTGAAAATCCCAGTAACTGAGCAGATTGTGAAATACTCAGACCGGCACGTCTGGCACCAACAACCATGCCACGCTCAAAATTGCTTAAATCACCTTTCTTTCCCATTCTGACATTCAGTTTGGAGTTCAGGAGATTGTCTTGACCAGGACCACACCCCTAAATGCATTGAAGCAACTGCCATGTGATTGGTTGATTAGATAATTGCATTAATAAGAAATTGAACAGGTGTTCCTAATAATCCTTTAGGTGAGTGTATAGCTAGGCTAATTTACTTTCATAATTACTAGCTTACTTACTAATAGGTAAATTAAGTTTTGTGCAGATGTGTAATGGAAATATTGTTTTTAATTTATTTGCTGCACAGCAGCCTATTTTACAGTCTGCTATAGCTAAAAACGTTAATAATTTTGTTAGATAGCAAAGCCCTCAGCTTATGTCAGAGGACATTGTAGTGATCCACTCAGAAACCAATCAGACTAGTGTAGTGAAAAATGTATTTGCCTTCAGATGAGATAACATGGATCCAGAGGAAGCTGTAAGCCTAGCGTCCAAAGAAAAACAAATAGGAAGAGATATTGATTGGGAACAATGTTTCATTTGTCAAGACAAATATGGAAAATACAGCCAAGATAAAGCCCTTTGATTGAAGTGATTTTTCAGGAAGTGGTGTCTTTGTGCTCTTTCTGGAGATTATTGTAGTATAATATTGTGCAATATTTTTGCAATATAATAGACACACACCATTATTTGCATTGCGCTTAGCTTGACCTTGCTTATTCAATCCATGCAGTCTCAAAGGGATGAGACTGACAACCTGAGAGCCAACCTCTGCCAACCTGAGAGCCACTGCTTTGATGGGGAAAAACATACCTTTGCCATACGACTATTACATAGTTATTACTACTAACTAGTTACTAACCCCTAACCCTAAAGAAGTGAGAGAGCAGTTTTGTTAGGATGGAATTAATAACTATAGTGATATGTGAATGTAATATAATTTGTGTTACAACCTGGTACACTAATTAAGTCAAATAGCACCACAGACCATCATCTACAGTTCTAAATTTCCGCCTTGACATTAAAGTATTATAACTTGTGCAGCATTGCACTGTCTCTCCCTACAAGCTTTAAACTTGGCTTGACTCATTCCCATAGAGATGGGTACTGATTGATAGAGGTTTTGGGATACTAGGTTATGTTTCCAAGCTGATATTCACTTTGAAAACTGGTTCTCTTTAGGCGGAGATAGTTTTTTTCATGTTCTAGTTCTGTTGTCTCTTACACTGTACAATAAATGACACTTCAGCAGACATCCCATGAGTGTTGGCTTTCATTTGATACCATTTTTATGAATATGGTCCTTGTGGTTGTGGAGATATTCAACATTTACTGTTGGCATGTCGTGTTGAGCAGGAAACCAAAAAATTGGCCTGAAATTGCTTGTACAAGTCACACAAAAAAAAATTCAGCTTGACAACCACCCTAATATCTTACCTATGGGTGTCTTCTAACTAAAAAAATAGGGTGACAGCTTGTACCAAAACATGTCCGCAAAAGTCTTAACGGAAGCCCTTTTCAGAATTGGCCCCCTGACTATATTTTATACATTTGAAATATAAAATCGGTTGATACAAATTGGGCCTGAAATTTTATACAAATGATTGATTTTATTTTTATTTTGCAGTATTATCGGATTCGGATGAGAATATCAGGGGTAATCGTTTTCTCTTAATTTATAATTGCAGTTTAAAAATTTAATTCTTTAACTTATATATTTTATATATTTTATTTTACATTACCTCTGTATAAGCGTCAAGATATACCCCCTTCAATAATGTACGAAGGAAGCTGCAGCCCATTGAGGACACCCAACCTGGTCTCACAGGATTCCGTGAAATGTCCACGGGCCCTTAACTCAAAATCCGTGGAGCCATCACGGAATCGCCCCAAATTCCGTGAGGCGGCCACGGATATAACTCCAACGCAAGTCAATGACACTGACCTTCCGTGGTCCACACACGGATACCCGTTTCAATGACGGAGTACAGATCTCACTCAATCGACGTGCTTTCTCATTTGGAAACGCAACATTTGAAGTATTTGTGAACTTTTCCAACATCAAATGCCATAATGACGTTAACCTGACTGTTATTGAAGCTATTGCATTGTCCTGTCATCATAAAATTTCGGTTTGTTTCAGTTAGCCTAACCAAAGTCCCGTGATGGCACCACGGACCTCAACAACCTAACCTCACTCATGGACGTTGTAATGTTGCTGGCTTGTTTAGGAACTTATAAGCTTTAGGTCGACTGTGTTGCAATGGCATGTAATTAACTTGACATTTTGTCTCGTCCTGTCATCATAAAATCCAGTTTGATGGCGTTTTACACCTATTGCTCGCTTGGCAGTCAGATCTAAAATCTGTGGTAGGAGCACGGATTGAGTCTGTGGTGAGACCACGGATAACTCCAACGTTCGTGGTATGGTCACGTAATTTAATCTATTGATTCGTGCCACGGACACGTTTATTTCGTAATTTTTCGTCTTTCGAGATCACAGCTCGATTATTTCTGCCTGTCGGCTGCAGCAGAGAAGCTGTTTAATCAACATTTATTCACAAGATCTTATCGTGGTTTATGTATTTTTTTAATGTTATTATTTCGGTCTTATTGCCAGGGAAGCTGGATTGCTTTGCTGTTTATTGATATTTTTAAAATGATATTTTATTAGTAGGAAATCGCGCTGAAGAAGTCTCGTTCCGAACACATCGCGATATTTGGCATCAGTTCACGTGTGTCAGCTGTTGGTAAGTAGCCTAGTAAATAAATACCTAAATACGCTGTCCTAATAATGTGTGATATAATGTCTTTTCTGTTTGTCCATATTAATCTGCCATTATATCTGCCATTTCCACGGAGACTTTGCGTTTCATTGCTTTCTAAATATAAACACTGCCTGTCACGTGACGTGCTATAGGCTTAGATATTCATATCAGATTAAAAATAGTAGCCTACAATTAGTTCCAAAGTTGTATTTGTAGTAGAAGCACAGTAAAAACAACACTTACCATGCTTTTACCACAGTAACATTCGTTTTACTGTGATAAGTGTAGTAAAAAGACAGTAATCACAAAACTTACCATGCTTTTACCACAATATTGGTAGTTTTAATGTGATACTTATTGTAAATGCACAGTAACCACAACACTTACCATGCTTTTACCACAGTAACCCTAGTTTTACTGTGATAGGGTGTGGTAAAAGGACAGTAACCACAAAACTTACCATGCTTTTACCTCTGTATTGGTAGTTTTAAAGTGATATTTGTTGTAAATGCATATTAACCACAACACTTGCCTTGCTTTTAATGCTTTATAATGTAACATCCAACATTTGTAAGGTAAATCAGTACTTTTTCCTTTAAATAATCCTATATATTATACATAATGATATTTTCTTTTCTCGTTTTTCAGCTGAAAAGACCAAAAGGGCCTTTCGGACTCAGTCAGCCCATTATTGTTTGAGGAGAAGTAAACGGAGGAGACGGAAAGCTGCAAAGGCAAATATTCACAATGGTATGTATGTGTTGGTTTTAACCCTAAATCAAACATTTTATCAAGCATTTGTTGTTTCTTAAAACTTTTCTCACAAAACCCATAGCCCAATCAGTACAAACATAGTCTGAAAGTCTTAATAATTCACAAGATTTAACAAGTTGTCAAATTCGTACGATACTCGTACATATTTGTATACTCATACACAATCCTGCAGCTTTTACTCCTAGTGCTGTCATTGGCTACTGCCTCAATTCCTGTACATATTTATCGTGATATTTGTAAATCAGTTGCGCCACTTCTTGGAAAGTTGTCGGATGTCACACACACTGTCAGAAAGTTTATATTAATTGCAAATTGGTCCCCGTCTGTTAATGTTCCAGTGATACATGATGTCTCTCCACACCTCATAACCTACCTCTGTTTGCAAGAGTGGAAAAGCTTATCTGACTTGTCACATGACGTCAAAAACTCGATTATTTTGTCATAATCAGATCAGTTACACTGCTGATAACTGTCCCGTTTGCATGTAAATCATTTTCATATGATTATTGCTTGCTATTAAAGACATACTTTTATTCATAGAAATGCCCACATATCAGTGAACTTATAAAATAAAAATGCTTTTAACATTTAATTATGCAACACTCTTTACAGAAAACATATCCCACGGTTATGGATAAACTCACAACGTCATCATCAAGTCCTGTGCTGGGCACACTGGTCAACAAGTGTCCTCCAATGTATTCGATCCGTGGCCAAGTTCTTCACATCTTCCCATGGGACACTGACATTCTTCAGGTCTTCGTGAAACATCTGTCTCTGTGTCTACCTTGGTCTTCCCTGTCTCCTGCATCCTCCTGGTGGTGTCCACTTCATCACTGTGTTTGGGTGTTGTTGTTTGGGCATGCGTAGGATGTGTCCAGCGAGGTGCACCCTTTGCTCTGTCTCAGTTTCTGAAAGTCTTCATGTAGTCCCACTCCTCCTCAGGATCTCTTTGATATATGCAGAACCAATATTGAATATAGTGATTTATCACTTTCCATATTGTTAAAGCATTTTGTTTTCTCTTTTCAGCTTCATAAACTGTACTTGATTTCTGCCTAATGCCTTTATAAAAAAGGGTCAGTGCTCATCAGGTGTTTTGCTAAAGGACATATTTATTGCATAGTTACAATAAAAGTGACCAATAATCACAAGGATATAGAATGAAAGTTGAGAATGTAAAATGTTGTGCTTATGTTTTTGCCTATTTGTTCTTTAAAGCGACGAAACAAATGTATTTTCACATAACAAAGTTGAATCTCATCTTTTGGTTTGTAAATATATAACTTTATCATAGCAATTTTTTTAACGTTAATGTATGTGTCACTATAATAGATTGCCCCTGTATCTGGATATTTTAAATTAACTGATTTGTATACTGTTGTGCAGTAGTTTTGGCGCTACATTTTTCTTTAAACAGTTTGACATTAAATATTGGAATAAGCTTTCAAAATTGTGTCCATTCATTGTGCTTTTGTTACATTTATTTGAATAATAATTGATATATGTTTGACTATACATACACTGTAAATGTTAGAAGCACTTTAGTAGGCCTACATGCAATTATCTTTAATTAAAATACTGCAAAACTACTCCTGCTGTAGGTCATTGCTTAGAAAAAAGTTTCTCTTTCAAATGTATTTATGCATCAGTCTAATAAAATAAGCAAATTTGTGTCATTGATCATGTGAACTCGTTTTTGGACGGTAACCACACAAAGAGTCTTTTGTTTTTAAATATGAGTTTTATAATTTAATTAGAAATAATACATGTTTAACAGCCTAAATATTAAATATTTAAGGTATCTATCCCTGCAGCCGGAACCAGAAGAGATCTGTCATCATTTGCCATAAATGGGCATGTAAGTGTGACGCATTTGTTCAGCTGGGTTTGTATTGGCTGTGACTTTATCGCAGAACTCGCTGTGATTGGACAATCGTTTAACCCATATAAACTGGCGCTTCATGTTACAAAGTATGGTTTGGTGTTGTTATTATTACATTAGTTATACATTAAGCTAACTATAAAGTGTCTCTATAATGTGAGAAATTACTCCTTTACCGAGATCCTAACCCTAACCCTAAGCATGTCTGCACATTTCAATGAACTACAGAACAATGCTTCCTGTTCCACTGATAGAATGACAGAGATATGTGGGTAATGTAGTATAAAACGTTTAGTAATAAAACAATAAATGTTAAATAAATAATATATTTAATGGACAACTGGATATCTAAATTTGTTCATTGTGCAAACCTTTATGACATATATGAGGGACAGGCTGAAATTTGATATTTTACTGTGAGCACTTTAAAAATAACCTTTTATGCCAGCTTTCCATATATATCTGAAAACTGTGGCCAACATTATTTATTATACATAGGATAAGCAGTCGTCCTGCCGATTTTCTCTTTGATACACTAACCGGACTTCGAGTTACAGCCATTTGAAATGTGCATTTGTTTGCTCTTCTGGGGGCAATTGCTGGGCCATACAATCTACACAGATCTACACACACTATTACTATTACACAAGGGTAATGCACCATTCAGTAAAACAACAAAAAAACAGTGCCAACATTTCCTTTTCACCCCCTCTGATTGCTGCTTATATGCCTGACATCAGTGATATATGCTTTCATTCAAAAAGCAGTTGTAGATGTGCTAGAATGATCAACATGGATCATCTTCAATTAAGCGTTAAGTATTTATAGCAAGATAGCCCACTGTAGCCTCTTGTTATTCACATAGCTTCCTTTTATTTCACTGCAAACTGGCATACATGCAAGTATGTGCAACTTTTGTTGCATTGTTGTCCCAAATATCATTAACCAGATCTACATTTTTTATGTCCCAAGTAAAAGAATCATGGTCATTAATTATATGTAGTAATTTATAAGTTATTAATTATATGTAGGCCTAGTTATTTTTTAATTAATTAAACTAAAGAAATAAGAAATTAAAATTTCTCAAATAAAAATGTCTATTTACTGTACCAAACACCACTTTCAATACACAATAGTCACCATACTTTATTAAACAACACTTTATTGGAGGACACAGAATAAAGTTGATAAAGTAGCATAAAGACAAATGAGATTCAAGATAAATAAAAATGTGTCTTCAAAAATACATTAACATCATAATAGTCCATTCACAGCTGCTGAAGCCATAAAATTAGTGCCAGAGAATCATATTCAGTCACCTACAGAAAACAGATTTGATATTGTGTTGGAAAATAATGATTCATTATCACAGCTAAACTGGTTTCTTGCTCTTCCCTGAACATGTCTCTATCGTGTTCATGTTCTTCTTCCTCGTCTAAACAGTTTGTTCAGTTGAAGAACAGAAGATGTGATCACTGATGTGGTGTAGCTTTTTCTCAACCAGAAGAAGAAGTCTCAACATCCCATTGTCAGGCGTTCTCCAGTCCTGGTCTGAAAGTAAAACAGAAAACAGAAACCATTCAAATAAAGTTGTTTAATGGACAGTCGGGTCAGCTTATGTTCTTTGTTATTTAAAGCAGTGATGGGCTACTCTGGCCCTCAGCGTCCACTGTCCTGCAGGTTTAGCTCCGAACTCAAACCCTCCTGCCTATTGTCTAGAAGTAAACCTGAAGACTTTGGTTAAAATTTTCAGATGTGCTCGATTAGGGTTGGAGGTTAACTCTTAATTAACCTCAAAAAGTAGAATGCAAAGGGCCAGAGTTGCCTGTTCCTTACATAAATTTACAAAGCAGCAGTCAGTACATTATATAATATACACATTGAAGTATTATATATATATACACATATATATATATAATAATAATAATAATAGATTTTATTTATAACGCACTTTTCATTCCGAAGAATCTCAAAGTGCTACACAAAAGAACAACAATAACTACAGAATACTAAAAACCATAAAAACAATAAAACAATCAGCACATAAAAGCCTTTCTAAATAAAAAGGTCTTCAGTTCTGCCTTGAAAGTGTCCAAGCTCTGTAATTCTCTCAGCTCCCTTGGGAGGTGGTTCCAAAGCCGCGGTGCAGCTGAACAGAAAGTTCGGTCCCCCATAGTATGAAGTCTGGTGGTCGGGACCTGAAGAAGTAGGTGGCCTGATGATCTGAGAGTGCGGGAGGAGGATTTCAAGGTGATGAGTTCTTGTAGATAAGGTGGTGCATGTCCAGTGATACATTTGTGTGTGTACAGCAGAATTTTGAAGTCGATCCGGAATGAAACAGGGAGCCAGTGGAGTGAGTGCAAGATGGGAGTTATGTGATCATATTTTCGGACTCTCATGAGGACTCTGGCAGCGCTATTTTGAATGTATTGTAGCTTCTGCATGTTTCTGGCAGAAATCCCAATGAAGAGTCCGTTGCAATAATCCAACCTGGTGGAAATAAAAGCATGAACAAGCTTCTCTGCATCCGGAAGAGTTAAAAGAGGACGTAGTTTGGAGATATTTCGATATATATATACTGCCCTACAAAGGCTAAGAGCAGTATCAGCAAAAACACCAAACTGAGAAAAACAGCTTTTTGTGTTTTTCTTACACCAAATATAAGCATCCAATTAAATTTAACAACAAAGGGTACAATTAGATAGATCAGAGGGAGGTGAATATTAAACATTTAGTTTTTGACAGTCAGGCAAAAATTTGGTAGTTTTATAGGCTATACTGCGCTTTGCCTTTGCATTACTGCGTATACTTACATGGCCATACAATAACAAATAGCAGTAAGTGTAGCAAGTCATCATAATCACTTGCTTATATCATAAATCATAAATCATAAATCAAATAATTTTTTATTACCGTGAGTCTGGAGAGGAGGGGGTAGGGGAGACGACTCTCTCCAGTATTTTGAATTTGTACTGCAGTAACTATTTTAAACACTAGCTGTCAGTATTACAGATTAATTTTGACCTTTAAGGTAATTTCTCTAAGATATTCCACCAAGGTATGGTTGCTATCCCAATGCTGTAAAAAAAGCTAATGCTAGCTAGAAAGAGCTAAACAGACAAAATTGACAACAAAAAAAGGTTAAGAGGTTTAAAACTTAACAATTTTTGGTGACTTGTTTAAGGCAAGTTTCACCAGCATTTTTCCACGTAAAAGTGAAGCCATTTTGACAGTTCCTTTCTTCTCTGAGAGAGGTTTTATAACATACTGTATGCTATAAAACCTGACTCATGCCACTTAGCTAGCTGCAACAATGTTCATGCTGACACAAAGGCAAACTGCAGTATCATATTGAAACCAAGGCAGTACGGGCAGATACTGCATTCTGCCTTGGTTTCACCCTACTTTTCAATACAATACTGCAACTAAAAATGTCAATTTATATAAGAAATTTATTAGGTAGCCATATGAAATTTGAACAGATTGAAGAGCAGATCCTGCACTTTTTATTTGTGCAAAAAAAGTTTTTTTGAAAAATTGAAGATACTGCTCTTAGCCTTTGTAGGGCAGTATATATATATATATGTATAGGAGCACATAATATAAGCTAAGTACTGAACAAAAACAGTTTTACCCATATCAACTGCAACCTATTTTAAAAGATTTTTAAGAAAGGCATGGTCTCTTTTGAGCCTTTGCCAGTGATGCTTGATTTCTTTCCAGACAACATACTCTTCTGTCACTTGTTTCAAGAGCTTCACATGATCAAAAACCAAGGGAAAACCTGTACAATGTAAAATTGTCAACATCAAATTATGTACTACATTTTACAGCATTGTTTCAATACAATACATACCAATGGACTCGCTCACTTTTCTGTCTTCTTTGGGCACCAGATGTTCCTTCCTCACCCGAAACAAAGGACTTATTCGATTAGCTTGCGTTGATATAAGGACTGGTCTTCCTTCTCTGCTGTAAAACAAGAAAGTCTCGACTTACTCTATGTGCAATTACTATTGTTCCTGAAACATAAATTAAGACAGTATTAAATAAGTTAATTTACCATATGATTCAGGAGAGAACATTTAATGAGTAAATACTGATTGCAATATTCTAGAAACTTCACCTGGGAAGGGCTGATCACGGCAAGATTCGCTGCGACTCACTAGTAGCTCTTTGTAATGGTTGGCTCTTAAAAGAGCTGTTGAGTTTGATATTGTAGAGCTTTAAAAAAAGGACTAAGTAATCCTGCAAAACAGAAAGGAAGGTCATTTTAATACATTACTTGCAAATAGTCAGTTTATAACTGTATGATATGTTTTCTGTAAAGAGTGTTGCATAATTAAATGTTAAAAGCATTTTTATTTTATAAGTTCACTGATATGTGGGCATTTCTATGAATAAAAGTATGTCTTTAATAGCAAGCAATAATCATATGAAAATGATTTACATGCAAACGGGACAGTTATCAGCAGTGTAACTGATCTGATTATGACAAAATAATCGAGTATTTGACGTCATGTGACAAGTCAGATAAGCTTTTCCACTCTTGCAAACAGAGGTAGGTTATGAGGTGTGGAGAGACATCATGTATCACTGGAACATTAACAGACGGGGACCAATTTGCAATTAATATAAACTTTCTGACAGTGTGTGTGACATCCGACAACTTTCCAAGAAGTGGCGCAACTGATTTACAAATATCGCGATAAATATGTACAGGAATTGAGGCAGTAGCCAATGACAGCACTAGGAGTAAAAGCTGCAGGATTGTGTATGAGTATACAAATATGTACGAGTATCGTACGAATGGTTTTTGTGAGAAAAGTTTTAAGAAACAACAAATGCTTGATAAAATGTTTGATTTAGGGTTAAAACCAACACATACATACCATTGTGAATATTTGCCTTTGCAGCTTTCCGTCTCCTCCGTTTACTTCTCCTCAAACAATAATGGGCTGACTGAGTCCGAAAGGCCCTTTTGGTCTTTTCAGCTGAAAAACGAGAAAAGAAAATATCATTATGTATAATATATAGGATTATTTAAAGGAAAAAGTACTGATTTACCTTACAAATGTTGGATGTTACATTATAAAGCATTAAAAGCATGGCAAGTGTTGTGGTTAATATGCATTTACAACAAATATCACTTTAAAACTACCAATACAGAGGTAAAAGCATGGTAAGTTTTGTGGTTACTGTCCTTTTACCACACCCTATCACAGTAAAACTAGGGTTACTGTGGTAAAAGCATGGTAAGTGTTGTGGTTACTGTGCATTTACAATAAGTATCACATTAAAACTACCAATATTGTGGTAAAAGCATGGTAAGTTTTGTGATTACTGTCTTTTTACTACACTTATCACAGTAAAACGAATGTTACTGTGGTAAAAGCATGGTAAGTGTTGTTTTTACTGTGCTTCTACTACAAATACAACTTTGGAACTAATTGTAGGCTACTATTTTTAATCTGATATGAATATCTAAGCCTATAGCACGTCACGTGACAGGCAGTGTTTATATTTAGAAAGCAATGAAACGCAAAGTCTCCGTGGAAATGGCAGATATAATGGCAGATTAATATGGAAAAACAGAAAAGACATTATATCACACATTATTAGGACAGCGTATTTAGGTATTTATTTACTAGGCTACTTACCAACAGCTGACACACGTGAACTGATGCCAAATATCGCGATGTGTTCGGAACGAGACTTCTTCAGCGCGATTTCCTACTAATAAAATATCATTTTAAAAATATCAATAAACAGCAAAGCAATCCAGCTTCCCTGGCAATAAGACCGAAATAATAACATTAAAAAATACATAAACCACGATAAGATCTTGTGAATAAATGTTGATTAAACAGCTTCTCTGCTGCAGCCGACAGGCAGAAATAATCGAGCTGTGATCTCGAAAGACGAAAAATTACGAAATAAACGTGTCCGTGGCACGAATCAATAGATTAAATTACGTGACCATACCACGAACGTTGGAGTTATCCGTGGTCTCACCACAGACTCAATCCGTGCTCCTACCACAGATTTTAGATCTGACTACAGCCAAGCGAGCAATAGGTGTAAAACGCCATCAAACTGGATTTTATGATGACAGGACGAGACAAAATGTCAAGTTAATTACATGCCATTGCAACACAGTCGACCTAAAGCTTATAAGTTCCTAAACAAGCCAGCAACATTACAACGTCCATGAGTGAGGTTAGGTTGTTGAGGTCCGTGGTGCCATCACGGGACTTTGGTTAGGCTAACTGAAACAAACCGAAATTTTATGATGACAGGACAATGCAATAGCTTCAATAACAGTCAGGTTAACGTCATTATGGCATTTGATGTTGGAAAAGTTCACAAATACTTCAAATGTTGCGTTTCCAAATGAGAAAGCACGTCGATTGAGTGAGATCTGTACTCCGTCATTGAAACGGGTATCCGTGTGTGGACCACGGAAGGTCAGTGTCATTGACTTGCGTTGGAGTTATATCCGTGGCCGCCTCACGGAATTTGGGGCGATTCCGTGATGGCTCCACGGATTTTGAGTTAAGGGCCCGTGGACATTTCACGGAATCCTGTGAGACCAGGTTGGGACACCAGCATGTTGCACAATACTGGTGAGTACTGATGACAACTTAAACATAATATTGTGTTGTGTACAACATAAGTAACAGGCTTATTCATGTGTTTTATCTAATAAAGATTGTGCCATGTCTAGCCAAGTGGAGCGTCCTGGCAGTGAAATGTCCACTCCTGGTAAGTACTTTTCCCCCTGCACAAAACATTGCTCTGCACAAAGTCACACTCCATTCAAGACAAGTAGTTTTTTACTGCTTGTGAATAATCTATTTTAAATATATACAGTGCTGGTCAGAGTTATTTAAGCCGCTTAATTAAGAGTGAGAAGTTCCACTACTGGAACTTCAAACGGGCAGCGTTCTATGGTCAGAGTCTGGTCGTCCCTGCCCGTTTGAAGTTCCAGTAGTGGCAGTTACTTTTCAAACGTTCTATGGAAAGATGAAACTAAAACATTAGCTTTTTTTGTCCATTCAAGATGAGTAGGTTCTTCTCACTCTTACTTAAGCGTAGTAATGACTACAGTATTTCATTATTAATTTAGTATAGGCAACACGACCGTACTTACTGGCTGACTCATGTGTTTCAGACTCTCAAGTCAAACTTTGAATGTCTTGTGGAAGCCTTCTCTGACCCGGAGAAATGTGCAGCCAGATTTCAGCGCAAGGAAATTTCTGGTGAGTATTCACTTTATCTGTTGCCCCAACCTTTATTTCTTTTTTCAGTGGAAAATAAATTTAGTTTTGAGGAATAACATTTCAGTATTTTTCTACAGAGATTGGACTTTAATGGCAACCAACAATCCCAATGTTCAAAGAAGGTTCAAATGTCTGTAATGCCAGCAGACTAGCACAAGACAAACAATTGTTTAAAAAATACATAAATGTGTATATATATAATTTTAGAAAATGACAGATGGTTTTGCTAGATAAGAACCTGATTTCTCGACTGGGATTGTGTAGAGACTCTGAAGCCGCATTGAGACGGACATTTGAACCGTCTTGGAACATTGAGATCTTTGGTTGCCATTAAAGTATATGCCATTAAACATATGGAAATGTTTTCCTTAAAGGGATAGTTAACCCAAAAATGAAAATTCTATCATTGTTTACTCACCCTCAAGTTGTTCCAAACCTGTATGAGTTTCTTTGTTCTGCTGAACACAAAGGAAGATATTTGGAAGAACGTTTGTAATCAACAGATCTCGGTCCCCATTGACTTCCATAGTAGGAAAAAAATATACTATGGTAGTCAATGGGGACCAGGATTTGTTTGGTTACAAACATTCTTCCAAATATCTTCTTTTGTGTTCAGCAGAACAAAGAAACTCATACAGGTTTGGAACAACTTGAGGGTGAGTAAACAATGATAGAATTTTCATTTTTGGGTGAACTATCCCTTTAAACTTAATTTCTTTTCCACTGAGGAAAGACAGACATGGATATCTTGTCACTCAGTGTGAGTAAATTATCAGGAAATTTTCATTTTGAGGTGAACTAATCCTTTAAGGCTGATTTATACTTTTGTGTCAGACCGAAGCCCGAGCCTCTATGCTATAGGCTACACTGTTTCATTTATACTTCTGCATTGTTGTCCCTGTTGACGTACAATTACACATGCAGAAAGAAGCCTGTGAAACCCGAAGGAGGCGTTCTAGACCAATCACAGCGCTTCCGTCCACGTAAAATTGACGCATTGTTACATTTTGGGAGAGGTGCACGTCAGAGTGTGCTAAAGGGTACGCTATGTACACAGCCTACTCTGTAGCTACAGCGGGAGGTTGACGCATAACTATAAATTGGTCTTTACTTACTGCTTGAGAATCAAGTTTGGTAACAGTTTATTTTATTGGCTTAATGACATGTTTCAGACAGTCTTGCTTAGAAGAGCAGAGTGTGGCAATTCTTACCTTTTTGTTTGATTTCAATAATTGTACATTTTTAAATATTCGTTGTTTTTTTCGCCCTTAAGATGCTAGCGCACCTCTGAGCAAAGACCTGTTGACACCCAGTAAGTATTCATCTCATCGGTCACTTTTGTATTTTGTCAGGCCTTGTGAAATGTAAGAATATTCTGTTTTTCATGATTTCATCATAAAGCAAGAGGTCATGGGAGTGATGGCTATTATTTGTTTAATAATTGTAAATAATCCTGTAATTTACAGGAAGCAGTATGCCATCTTCACCACTCTGAGACAAATTGTGGGCACTACAAACTGGAGCAAGGTAAAAATAAATAAATAAAAGACTCTTACATTCTTTTATTTTTTTACTCTCATAAAAACTTACAAACATTTTAAAGGTAAGGTTCAAAGAATATGCTTTCATTCTCTTGTATAAGAAATAGATCCATTATAGATACCGATCTTAATCATACATTTTGTTTCCACAGAGTAACCTCGCCTCATAACGAGGGCGTAACCTCACATTTACTCAGAGCTATGTCTGCAAGTCCAGATTTTCATGACGCTGATCATGACGACATTGTGTGTAAGTAACTCTTACTATTTTCTCCTTTGTTTAATTTTACTGTGACTTGCGTTGTTTTTATTCATATCACTCTCATTTAATTGTTTTCCAGCTGCCTGTAAGACATACTACGAGACAGTACGCAGGAATTTCAGGTACAAACAACCAGATCTGGCATTGCAGGCCGAAGCTGTGAAGAGTTCAGCTCGGAGTCGAGCGAGAAGAAAGAGGGTAAGATTTTTAGTCAATGTGACTATTTTTCACGTGCATTAATAGATGTTTTGTGTCCATACACAGTGCATCACAGTACTGATTGTCTGTATTGTTTTTACAGCTGCTAGAAGCGAGACAGAGTGTGCTAGGTGAGGATGACGTGGGCATTTGGAAGTGCGCCACCATAGATCTGATGTCCGATGAAGTTCAACCACCAGCCAGGAGCTCACAGAGCTCTGTGCTACGCTGCAGTCGAGATTAGAGGCGACTCCTAAATACAGGGCAACGCACCACAGACGTTTTCAAAGTGGATCGAATTCAGAGAGAGCGCCGCTAGTCACATACTACAGCTCCGAAGATGAAAACAGTCACTGAGCTTCCAATTTGTTGTGTGTGCAGATGATCTATGCTTTGTCCATAGGTGTATATTGTTTTGTGTTTGTGCTAATAAAGCTCTTTCTTTGAATAAACAGCATGTCCCTGGCAAATTTTCCTTTCCTTTATAAATTCATGTCCTTGATGGTAATAGTGTAGTCCATAGGTTAACAATGACATGAATATACCACAGAATAGCATATTATGAATATAAAAAAATAATTTATATATTATTATTTATATGAATATTATAATTTTTTGAATTTATAATGAGCGAGTGTGACCAATAGTAACAGATCTGCCAACCAATCACGAGTGATTTTTCTTGTTTAAACCACGTGGGTTCAACCAATAGTGAATGAGGAAATTCAAGCCTTTCTCTGGAGGGAGCTGCTATTCATATGGTAATTAGAGCCATTCACACCTCCGGCGCGAGCGCTCTGCATACGTCATGGTTCGTTTACGACAATATTCGGCACAGACGAACGCGACGTTCACAGGCTGTAAATTGTCGTTAACTGCCGAAAATTAGGGAGATTTACGGCCGTTTACGGGGTCGGAAATCCCAATTTTCATGCAGTGGATGTACTCGTTACATCATAAGAAGAATGGCGTCTACGTTAATATTAGTCTCTCTGCTTATACCGAGGTTTCCCGCAGTCCGCCGGATCCAGGCCATATCCAGATCCGATGAAGGACCTGCGCCTGGACGCGACGACAGCGCAGTCCTGAAGTGTCAACCAGTCTCTACGTTTCTGAAGTGAGGTGGACCTCGGCCGTATCCAGATCAGATGGTGGATCTGCACCTGGACTAAACCATGACGCATCCTGAAGTGCCAGCCTCATCAGCCCTGTGAAGGCCTCATCGACACGACCAATCTGACTTCTGACCTGCAATGCTGACTGGATCATAATCATACACTGTTCGCTCTTTGGCCAGAGGAGAACTGGCCCCCGACTGAGCCTGGTTTATCCCAAGGTTTTTTTCTCCATTCTGTCACCTGATGGAGTTTTGGTTCCTTGCCACTGTTGCCTTAGCTTTTGGCTTGCTTAGTTGGGGACATTTAATATTCAACAATATTATTGATCTGCCTATTTAGGGTGGACAATGATGCAATTTACTTCTAGAAACAAACTTTATTGTATTATTTTCATGTTATCACTGTGAAGCTGCTTTGATACAATCTGTATTGTAAAAAGCGCTATATAAATAAAGGTGACTTGACTTGACTTCAGCGGTCAGGCTTCACTCTCTCACAGCAAGACTTTGCGATAGAAGAGGGACAGAATGTTAATGGCGGGTGTCAGGTAGGAAATCCAAATGTTCACCTATCTATCTATCGACCTTGTGATGTGTCATTCATGAATGATTCTTTAATATGACCCGGGAACAATGTGTTGTCTCAGAGATTGATTCGTTCATTAAGTGTTGACCTTGCATACACAAAATCCCATGGGCTCTGTATCGAAAACAGAAATGATTAGTTCACCTCGAGAGTCTTCGGGTCTGAGACCTTCGTTCTTTTGTCACAAGATGTGACAGCCATTTTGGATACAGAAATTAGTTAATAATTCACAACCTCCTTTACAAACAAGGGCATAGTTAGTTTTTTTTTTGTTTAGTTTTTTAGTATTATAAATTATTTTCCTATGAAGACTGGACATATTAGTCTAATATTTGTAAAAAATAAATAAATAAATAAAATCAAATCAAAAAGATTGGTCAGAAGGGACATAGTGGCATAACATAAATGTTAATTCCGCATATATATTGGCAATTTTATGATAATTCCTAAATATAATCCCAGAGAGCAAATTACATCTGGCCCAAGTTGTGGCCCACATCTCCCACATCTCCCAAATCTCCCAAATTCTTTTGGACCACAAAAAAACCTGCCTGACAACGCTGACTTGTGCTCAGGAGGAGAGCTGACAAATTCATTCTATGCACACTGCAATGGTCAAATAATAATTCAGAGAAGGGAAGACCCAGGTGTAGAATGAACAGGGAGTGATCTTTTTTGACAAAGGTGATATCAAAGTTGGATGGATTTTGTGATCCCAAGAAAAATTAGACAACAGGAAGGAAAATATAAGTACTTTTATTCCGTACTTTTTCACGGAAACTTGCTAAAGCAGCACAGTGGGGGGTAGTATAAACATTGTGAAAAGAGACCCTGACCACAATACAGCTGTATATGCCGTCTTGCAGATCAACAAAAATTCAGTTTGATTCCAGTTAGACTGGGGTGCCACATGCAATACAATCCCAGCAAATATAATAAAAGGTATACAGATACAGCCCTGCAACCAGGTCTTACTGATGTACAACAAGGCCACTTGGAAAGTGCACACTTCAGGTGAAAAACCTATGCAATGGGAAAGAATACAAACTAAAGTTCATTGTAGTGCGGAAAGATGCAAATAAACCCATTCTGGGGAGGTAAGCATGCCAGGATATGCAGCTGATTAATGTGATTCATCAAAACATCATGGCTGTAGATGAAAGCAGGGAGGAGTTAAAGAAGTGGACTGCAGAACAAATAAATTGGGACTTTGTAGATGTCTTTGAAGGAGACGGAACATTTGAAGGAAAGCTCAGATTGGAAATAGATGAGCAGATAGAACCAGTGAAAATACCCAAAAGAGTTCCCATAGCTATCTATGAACTCCTCAAAAAAAGCTAGCAGACTTGCAAAGGTGAGGCCTCGTAGCACCTGTTGATAGAAGCACAGACTGAGCAGCATGGTCATAGTTCAAAAACCCTCTGGAGAGATGCGTGTGTGTATCGATCCAAAGCCCATCAACAAAGCGCTCAAGAGAAACCATTATCCATTACCCACAACTGAGGATTGACCATTTTTGTTATTTAAAGGGCGCAGTAGTAATATGCTAGCCTGGTAATACCAGACTCTGCTACTTCACTTTGCATTGTAGACAGAGTCTGGAATGGCATAATAGAGAAGTGTTTTCTCTCTCGCAGGGGGGCGCTTGTCTGAAGTTTAAAATCATTGGTTACCTGTAAGCCAATCACATAACGTTTGGTTATGGCGTGTGTTATGCGCATGCTCAGCCGCATCTAACTTCCACTGTAAACACATGTATGATGCAAAAACTAAACCATCAAGCGAAATACCGGAGTGAACATGGCTGTGAACGACTTTTGCAGATTATGTGAAGTAAATCTACGCATCCACCACGGTACAATCCGCGTCTACGTCACGGCTCTCAGCCCACCCTCTGTTCGTTGATTGGCCCGGCTGCTTTCAGGCCGGTGGAAAACTGAAAGATACGCTGCTATCTCAGACTGACTACAGGAGTGAAATGAAATTAGCGGAAGTAGGAAGTCTGACGTAGTCAGGCTAGTAATATGCACCTATAGTGCATCCACAATGTGCATACACTCTGCTTATTACACACACAGGGAGGCACAGCAGCACATAAATTAGCCAAATATTACAAATAAAAGGATTACAATGTAAAAGATTAATATTGTGTACATAAAGATATGGAATCCAGCTTGTCTCGTAGATGGTCTCGCTTTAACCTTTAACCTCGCGCATAAGCAGATCCGTTTGCGTTCTGGAGACGTGTTCAGTTTTTCCACTATCAAATTCCTCCTTGCAAATAACGGATCCTTGATGGCGCGAGCACAACTGGCTTTTAAAAGGAATGGGAGATGAGACTTTGGTTTATTACACGTTAAGCCCAAAACACACCCATTACTCATTAAGAGAATAGGGACAAAACACACCCATTCATTAAGAGAATAGAGACGAAACACACCCATTACTCATTAAGAGAATAGGGACAAAACACACCCATTCATTAAGAGAATAGAGACGAAACACACCCATTACTCATTATGAGAATAGGGACAACACTTTTAGACCATGCGCCGGGAGAGCCGACCATTTTTCGATAAACTACACTTGCGGTTTGCGCAAAAAATTTGACTATGTGCTTAGATCGTTACAATAGGGCCCATAATCTTATCTAACCATGTTACAATGAGGGGGTTGAGTTTTCTCTATAATAGAGAAAGGGCGGCAGTGGCTCAGTGGTTCATGTAGGTTGTCTACAAACCAGATGGTTGGTGGTTTAATCCCTGGTTCCACCTGACCAAGTGTCGAGGTGTCCATGAGCAAGACACCTAACCCCAGCTGCTCCTGACGAGCAGGATGTCGCCTTGCATGGCTGACACCGCCGTCGGTGTGTGAATGAGTGCGTGAATGGGTGAATGTGAGGCTATATGTAAAGCGCTTTGGTGGCCATAGGTCTGTGAAAGCGCTATATAAATGCAGTCCATTTACCATTTATAATAGGGCAATGGTTATGAATAACCTTCTTTTAGAGATTAGATTTGCCCCGTCCCTGTCCATTTTTTTCCCCTTGGCTTTTCAACTGGTGTTTCTCTTATGTGTTTTAGTTGTATTTTTATTGTGGATTTATGTTCATTACTTTTTCTTATAAGAGTTTATATTTAGATTTGAGTGTGTCCTTTTTGTACAGGAATTTGGTCATATAAATAAAAACTTGAGCTTGAACCTTGTCGACAAACATGCAGTTCTCCCAAGCAGCCATTTAGTAATGAACAAATGATCAAACTAATTGTCTTAAATTGTTTTTACTTAATGTACAACAACTACTGTACATTTACATTTAGTCATTTAGCAGACGCTATTGTCCAAAGCGTCTTACGATTACGGACTAAATTAAGTGAGTCATTGTGAAGAGGCAAATACAATGCAATAAATGCTCAAAATACGAAGTTCAGGCATTGGTCAGAGTAGCATAAGCCCGATAAGGAAGGATTAAAGGAAAAGGAAAGAATTAAAAAAAATAATAATTTTTTAAGAGGTTAAGTGCTCACGGAAGAGATGAGTTTTGAATGTTGTCAGGGATTCTGCATTCCGGATGAGGGTGGGGAGAGCATTCCACCACCAGCATGGAACTGTGAATGAGAATGTGTAACTGTACAGTATAGTGTAACACAAAGGAGACAGCCAGTGCATGTAATTAAAAATTGCTCAAACTCCTCGTGACCAAACCCCATTTGTCGTTGTCTGACTTGATTAGATTAACGCAAATTCTAATACACAAACACCTCTATTGTCTCACAATGCCGCCGTGCAGGACGTGCGGAACCAAATGGCGCATGCATCGATTGCCACCTAAACACACAGAACTCTGTTCTTGAACCAACAGCGCCTTTTGGTTATTGCCCTCCTTGGAATCACGAGTCTGCAATCTTTACACCCCCTGGAGATCGTTTGAGACACTGATTAACAGCTCAGGACAACGGAGCAGTGTCCACTGGGCTAATTTAATCAACACTAGTAACGCGCACACACATAGACTCTCATCCCGTGCTCGGGGGACAAAAGTTCAACGCGCCAGGGTGCAATCCTCAAGACTGTCCGCACACACACACAAGGAAACACACACAGATCCTACCATTGTATGGATCAAAAATCATCTTGTGAAATGTTTAAAATGTATTCTCGTGATGTAGGCATGATCCCTTATCCCAAATACTATACCCATTGATTGTAAAACACACATACATACATACATACTGGTCTCCCCCTCAGGAAAGAAAGGGGGGGGGGGGAGACGCAGTTCACGCATCGGACACGACAATCTGTGAACTTTTGGCATCCCCTCCACACACACAGAGAAGCTCAAATGTCCGGACATTATGATCAAAAATCACCCTTTTCCAAATGTATTCTTGAAATGTATTTGTTTTATGTCACGGTCCCTATAAATCAGACCGCTATAATCTAGTTTTATGATATACTCAAAGAATGAAATGCTTGTTATAGTGAAAAATCTTATATCTTCACGATTTCAGACCATAGCATGGTCGTTCACGGTATTGTTCTCTTCCAAAAATCTCAACGGTAGTGAATCTTTAACTCAAAATCTCCGAAGACGCATTCTTTTATTAATTCCAGTGTTATTAATATTGGGACCAAATTTAACTTCTCCATAACCATTAAAAGGGGCGTGAGCCTCCGCAAAAACGTCAGGAGGTAGTCACAACCGCCCTCCCAGGCGATTGGGTCATACACCTCAAGAGGCGTGAGCTCAGCTCCTTCAAAATGCCGCGTTTTTCTGAAAACATTGCAGTCTGCCAGAGAGAGAAGAATACCACGCTTCCTTCCTTCCTCCAAGGGAACCTTCGCTCGTCTTTATTTTCATTTTCTTCCAAGTTTTATTTTCTTAAACTATTTTACTCCAGTTAATAGTCTGTTTCAACCAACAACGAAACCAACTTAAAGCTAAGATCAACTTGCTAAGTTTCGCTCGTTTCAAGTCGCCATAGCAACCACAACGCCGTGACCAACCGCTCCGGTGAACACGTGACCCAGGCGCCTTTGTCTGCCCCGACGCGACACACACGCACCAGGAAGGCCGAACGACAAAGAGTAACGTAGACCTTAAATTTGCAATCTGAAGTGCTGTTTCAAATGTCTAATATTACTGTGCCTATTGGGTTTTTGTTGTGAACGACTGAACTGTTTCTTCCTATCTCTCAATTCTCTCACTCACACTTCATCACATACACAGAAATACATGACCACGTGGCTCTGGACAAAACACAAGACCACGTGCTCCCACACACCCACACACACGCTTCTCCTCACCACGCTCTCACCAGTGTGCACACACACACACACACACGAAGTCATTCTTAAAATCACTCTTACTCTCTTTTGCTCATCTCTCTCTCTCTCTCTCTCTCTCTCTTATATTCTCCTTTTCTTCCCCTGTATTAACCTTTGATTCTTACGTTTATTTTGTTGTATTTCTTATTGCGATCGTATATTGTTTTGTTTATGCATATTTACTCCTGTGTGATTTTAAAGTAGTTAGTTCATTTAAATAAACTTGTTAAATCATTTGAATCAAGTTTGCTTTGTTTGTTTCAAATCTGAGTCCCTGAGTAGTGCAGATCTTACCTCTTAAGCTCTACGGTCAATTTTACTATTGAAAGAAATCTCAAATTGTCTAAACACGAGGATAATTATTTTCTTTGTGGCCACAGGAAAAGTGTTATCTTTTGGTGTTAAAGACGCTAGATTTCCGTTCAGAAATTGTACAATTCGTGTGCTGGACGCACATTTTGTACAATAAATGAACATACTTCAACTTATACCTAAAATTTCCCCAAATTGAAACATAATTCTACCTGCCTATATCATTAATTACAACGAGAAATCGTGTAATTGTTGATATACGTTGAAGTTGACCTACTCCCTATTTGGGAATTATTTAATTCATGTAAGCAACATATGCATATTCTCATTAATGCTAATTTGAGCTAATTATTTCCCTAAAATAAGTCATTGTTGTTACAATAGGCTATGTAATAATGCATAATGTATAGCATTAACCACAAACAATCACAATACAGATTGTCTTGATTTTCAACACAATAACATTTTCAGCATCAATTACGGTATTGAGAATCACCCCATGATTTTGTGATTTGCTCAAACTAGAGAATTAGTGCTCTAACCACACATGGCCTTTGCCTTTTGGTGACCCATTTTAGAACAGAAAGTAATAATTTGTTACATAATTTGTTTGTTTTGACATAGTCTTTGAGCAGTCTGGGAGCAAGGTGACACCTTTAGATTTGTGGGTGTAACAGAAGAAACAGAAGGTTTACACTGTTCTAAAAACATCAGCATACCTCAGAAGATTGGAGGATAAAACAGGGAGAGCAGTAGCGGTTTTAGGCACGGGCGAACCGGGCAATCGCCCGGGGCGGCATTTTGGGGGGGGCGGCGCCGCCGGCACGAGCAGAGAAAAAAAAAAAAAAAAAAAAAATATCTGCGCCGCGAAACAGTTTTCTATTATCTATCATTTCACTGTGTGGGGAATTAGCAAATTTGCGCCCCCTGAAGCTGCAGGCGCCCTTTGCTTACTAAGAAGATGCCGTGCACAGAAGCTGTTTGTCTGAGAAGGGGAAAAGGGAGGGGGCGCGGCGGAGGCGCGGGCGCGGATGACAGTTCACCTCTGGGTCTCTCCCAAATGGAACGGACAAGGAGGGGGATCCATATACTGTAGTTATCTAAGTCAGTCACACCTCGACTTTCTTCCAAATAACGCACATTTCATTCATGATATTATAAATACAGGCCTCTATATTTCCTGCACATTTTTGTTTTTCTGAATGGTCTGAATGGCTAATAAAAATAGGTCATACAAAACGATTACTTGGTCTTACTTGAATTGGTTTAGTCTTGACTTCTGGTCGTGACTCGTGAGTGTCAGTTGGTATGGGGGGGATCAGGGGAAATCTGTTGATTGTCGATGTCAAGCGCCAAATAAGAGATGGACAAGAAAGGTCGACAGCCATCAGGTGCCCAATTTAGAAACGAGCGAAAGATAAAGGTATGCAACTATGTTTTCTTTGTATGATTACGGTATCCATGTCATGAAGGGGCAATTGGTGGGTATAACTCTTATTTGTTAGCCGTTTTGCTATGATTCTTGCTATGCTTAACAATAATTCGGTTTTTACTCAAACACGAGATCTAATTTCACCATAATATTGTTCTTTGCAATAAAACTGTTACAAGTTCAGTTATTACAATTACACTGCAAAAAATACTTTTCTTACTTAGTATTTTTGTCTTGTTTCCAGGGGGGGGGGGGGGGGGGGGGGGGGCTCGAAGGGGGTCTCGCCCAGGGTGTAATTCAATGTAGAACCGCCACTGAGGGAGAGGGTGTGTGACATACTTTAAAATTTTCTGATATTTCATACTTCATACAAATGTATTTACTCTGAGGTAATGAATTTACTCAAAATATTATGGGGCGCCGTTTGTAAAGCGGCTCACGCTGAAAATAACAGCAACGTTTTGTCACATTTAGCTTCAAACTATGTTTAAAAAACTGGTATGAATTTTTGACGGTCACTTTTTAGCACATTTACAACAATATTTGTCAACTTAGAGATATTTTAAATAGTTAAATCTAAATATTAAATGTTAAACCTAAATGTTAAATGTTAAATCTAAATGCTAAATCTAAATCTAAATGTTAAATCTAAATGTTAAATCTAAATCTAAATGTTAAATCTAAATCTAAATGCTAAATCTAAATGTTAAATCTAAATGTTAAATCTAAATCTAAATGCTAAATCTAAATCTAAATGTTAAATCTAAATCTAAATGTTAAATCAAAATCTAAATGTTAAATCTAAATCTAAATGTTAAATCTAAATCTAAATCTAAATGTTAAATCTAAATCTAAATGTTGAATCTAAATGTTAAATCTAAATCTAAATCTAAATGTTGAATCTAAATGTTTCGGGTAAAACTAAATATTTAACTAATATGCAAATTCAAAATGCCGGTAACAGGAAGTGCCAAAATAAAAGCGTGAGGAAGTCAGTGTGTGTTTATAGCATGGTTTAGTGTCAAATAACGAATAAAAACCATCTCATTCGAGGAAATGGCCTCTCTTGGACATGGATTATCGTAATAACTACCTAAAATAATCAACACGTTTGGAGAAACTGTATTTGAGTAGGCTAGTGTCACTTTTATGTAAAGTGCGGGACTTATGACCTGTAGGTATAATAGTCAGCCACGAGGGGGCTCACTTTGATTGAATGTCATGTCATCACTCTGTCATCATATACAAATACAGTTTCTCCAAACGTGATTATTATTTTATGTAGTTATTATCACGATAATCCATGTCCAAGAGACCATTTCCTCAGATGAGATGGTTTTTATTCGTTATTTGACACTAAACCGTGCTATAAACACACACTGACCTCCTCGCGCTTTTATTTTGGCACTTCCGGTTACCGGCATTTTGAATTTGCATATTAGTTATATATTTAGTTTCACCCGAAACATTTAGATTCAACATTTAGATTTAGATTTAGATTTAACATTTAGATTCAACATTTAGATTTAACATTTAGATTTAATATTTAGATTTAGATTTAACATTTAGATTTAGATTTAACATTTAGATTTAACATTTAGGTTTAGATTTAACATTTAGATTTAGATTTAGCATTTAGATTTAGATTTAACATTTAGATTTAGATTTAGATTTAACATTTAGATTTAGATTTAGCATTTAGATTTAGATTTAACATTTAGATTTAGATTTAACATTTAGATTTAACATTTAACATTTAGGTGTAACATTTAATATTTATATTTAACTATTTAAAATATCTCTAAGTTGACAAATATTGTTGTAAATGTGCTAAAAAGTGACCGTCAAAAATTCATACCAGTTTTTTAAACATTGTTTGAAGCTAAATGTGACAAAACGTTTCTGTTATTTTCAGAGTGAGCCGCTTTACAAACGGCGCCCCATAAAATATTGGGCTTGTTAGGAATTACATTTCAGAGACGTGCAGATCTGTGTCTCCAGCGATGTACAAGTATGTTATTTATTAAAGTATTTGTCACGGAAACACCATCGACAGCACCAGACCTCCACACTCCACCCACTCGTTCCATGTCTCCTGAGTATTGATCACCTTCACCTGTCATCGCCACCTGTTTGCAATCTGCACTCTCATCACCAGCACCATAAAGACACCACAGTTCCCTCAGTTCACTGTCTGGTCTCGCCGCTACTACCTCGACTACCTGACCCTCCTTCGGGATTTCTCTAGCCTGTTATCAGACTTTCCTGCATCGTGTTTACTTACCCGGCGTCCATGAGACATCCGTCAGCAGCTCCGATCCTTCAGTCTTCTGCCTGTCAATTTTAAGTTGAATTTAAAATATTTATGTGTTTTTAATATATAAGTATGTGGTTTTAATATAAGTACATGGTTAAATATTTTACCACTTGCTTGAGCAACTTAACATACGCACTGCAAACGGGGTATGTGTGAAACGGGCATAAGGGAACAATACAAGTTTTGTTAATAAAGGGATAACAACAAGGAGAATGAACAAATTATTTATACTGTAAGTATTTAAGAACTAAGGGGTACTCAGGGTCACACTAGGCATGAGCACAGTGATTTTCTCTGGATTGTGCTGCACGTATCAGAAGATTATTATGGAGGCAGCTGACGTTAATGGAGGAATTTACAGCTTTACTCACAAACTACAATTCCTGTTCATCAATAAGATGCACCAGACCTGTTATAGCCTACAGCTAAATATACTTGAATTCATTGAATTAATTGAAAAGTGTTCTGTCCAGGTAGTAATAGAGGATATTTTCTGTCGTAATGATGACAATAGCGCACAGGAATAGCAGCTGTTCTGTGCTCCGGCGCGGTTAGCGATCACACAACATGCGTAGCACGTCTGAACAGTGAACCGTGTTCACCTCTTCCACGCGTGCAAGGCTGTACATTTTTTTTATTGTTTTTTTTTTTCAGTGTAGTTTGATTTACAGACGATCTGACCAATCATAACACCGATTCCTGACATTTTTGTTCGACAAACTAACCAGACTATAGAGTTGGTAGATTAACATCAGAGGACTTGAACTTGAAATATGGTGTGAATTGATGTCTTTCTGCAGTTGAAACAACACACCTTAATGTTCATTAATTTTTATTTCATGCTAAAACTAGAAGAGATGATCGTTTCATGTGCTGCTTGAAATGAGGATATACAGCGATCTGTCAACACACATTAAAGAGCCACTTAAAAACAACATTTGAAAGCATGCGACTTTGTTTCATACCTAAAGAAACCTGTTCTGTCTTGTCTGTTTGCTCTGCTATGTATTTTTGACATGATGTGTGGTTTAAAAGTGGCATGGCTTGTTATCTTGTTGACAAAGTAACGATAACTAAGAGGGGCGTTTCTTTTCAAAAGGTCAATTGATAGAAGTTCATATCTGTGTTTTATATTACATGAGAGATTCTATCTACACAGCTTTGTTCTAAATGTATTATTTAATAAATTATATTTTGGAGCAGCTAACCCCATTCCTACACTGTAAAATCCAACAGTGATTTTAACTTTAACACTTTTTAGTTAACTTTACTTAATGTGTTAGCTTAATTGTAAACATCTAGTAATCTGTACTATTGTACAACTGAAACATTTGAGAGCACATCACATACGCACTTTATGCATGATGTTGATTTGGTAACACTTTAGAATACTATTACTTTGTTAATGAATAACTACACAGGAACAAATGAGTAATTAACACAAAATTATGGTAAATTATCTGGGGCAGAAGAGAAGAAGTCCGCATGTGGAGGGAAAAACCATAGATATCATATAAAGGCTAGATGTCTTAAGGCGGAGTTACTTCCGGCATCACCGGCGGCCATCTTACCACAGGGCTCTGTGAATTAAGGTGAGTGAGCAGCATGCACACAAATCCTCTTATCTCGCTGAAATCTGGACGGATTTACAAACGGTTTGGTTTCTTACAAACGTCATTAACATGGCTATAATTCTTTCATATGGAAGTCCATTGTTATAATTATTCATATGTATGCAGTGTCATAGCTACATCTCTGACGATTATAACAAACCAAACCGTTTGAAAATCGGTTGAAAATTGAGCAAGTTATGGTTATTTAAAAGAACATGCACCATGTTACGAGTGAGCGAGCACCCTGTGGTAAGACCGAACTCTGTTATCTTGGCGGCAGTTGAAAAAATAGGCAAACTCCAAGAGGAGTCTTTGGCGAGGCTTCAGTCTGTGGAAAAGTCCGTTCAAGAGAACACTGCTTCTATTCGCACTCTCTCCTCATCCATGGAATTCTTTAGCAAGGAAGTCGAAGACGTTACGAAAAGAGTTGCCTCTCTTGAGAACACGGTTACTAGCCTCACAAAAGAAAATTAAGTCCTTCGTCAATCTTGTCTGGAACTGGATGAATATAAACGGAGATGGAATTTGCGGGTTGCAGGTGTTCCTGAATCTAACAATGAGAATGTAAAGAAGATCATCCTGGATGTCTTTGGAAATGTTTCGCCGGAATGTGCCTCGTCTATTGCTAATTCTGTGGACATTGTACATAGACTTGGTCCGAAAACAGCTGAGGATCGTTCTCGTCGTATTATCATCTTTGGAAAGATGCCAAGTCTTCCGACTACCTACAACGAAATAACTACAGGATTTTGGAGGACTTGTCTTTGAACATGAAGGAGGAACGCAACAAATTGTGGCCACTAGTGAAACAGGCAAGAGAAGAAGGAAAAAGGGCTGGTTTTAGAGGTGCTTTTTGATTTGATTTGATTGTTTATTTGTCATTGTATATCTCTACACAACGAAATTAAGATGACATCAATCACTCAGTTAGCAGCCTAGGGGATAAAAGTAACACCGTCAACAACAGTTCATAGATAAATATATAATAAAAATAAAAAATAAACATTAAAAATTAAAATGGTTTTATAAAACTAAAACATTTATAAAACACTATAAAAATCACTATAAAAATCAAGTCCGGATTTACTTTCTACTTTCTACTTTCACCCTTTCAACAGTTCATTAATGGCCCTTGGAAAAAAACTGTTTCTCATGCGGTTTGTCCGCGCCCTCATTACCCTGAGCCGGCCTGACGGTAAAGTGTCAAACAGAGTGTAGCCAGGATGTGTAGGATCCGCCCTGATGCTTGCAGCTCTTCTCTGCAGCCTACTGGAGTAAATGTCCTCAAGGCTCAGAAGAGGTGCCCCAATGATTCTCTGGGCAGTTTTAATTACCCGCTGCAGATCTTTTTTCTCCTCTACAGTGCAGCTGGAAAACCACACTGTACAGCTGTATGCCAGCACACTCTCTATTGTGCACCTGTAAAAGTTTATGAGGAGTGTCTGAGGGAGCCCAGTGCGTCTTAGGGTGCGTAGGAAAAAAAGTCTCTGCTGAGCTTTTTTCCCTAGCTCTTTGGTGTTTACTCCCCAGGTCAGATCCTCCGCCAGATGTAGCCCCAAGTATCTGAAGCTTCGGACCTGTTCCACCTCCTCTCCATGTATCTCGAGAACTTCATGATTGTTGTTTTTACATTTTCTAAAATCAATTATGATTTCTTTTGTTTTCTTTGTATTAAGAATTAAATTGTTCCTGCCACACCATGATACAAGTGATTGGACCTCCTCCCTGTAAGCGGTCTCATCATTGTTGGTTACCAGCCCCACCACAGCTGTGTCATCTGCAAATTTGAAAATGGAATTTGAATCATGAATGGCAAAACAGTCGTAAGTGAATAGTGAATAAAGGAGCGGACTGAGAACACAACCCTGGGGAGTGCCGGTGTTAAGGATGATGTTGGAGGAGGTGGTATTTCCAAGTCTGACATGCTGGGGTCTATCAGTAAGAAAGTTCTTAATCCACTTACAGAGGTGAGAGTCCAGGCCGAGTAATAGCAGTTTGTTGACTAGTTTGCTGGTATTGATGGTGTTAAAAGCTGAACTGAAGTCAACAAAAAGCATCCTGACATATGTGTTGGGGTTCTCCAGGTGAGTGAGGGCAGTGTGAAGTGCGAGTGAAATGGCATCATCAGTGCATCTGTTGGCTCTATAGGCAAATTGGTGTTGGTCCAGATTTGCTGGAATAAAAGACTTGATGCTGTTCAATACCAATCTCTCAAAACATTTCATTATAACTGGTGTTAATGCTATTGGTCTGTAGTCATTTAGACATACAACAGTTTTCTGTTTTAAAACAGGAACGATGGTAGCAGTCTTTAGGCAGATAGGAACTATAGCCTCCTTCAGTGACTTGTTAAATATGTCAGTCCAAACAGCAGCAAGTTGGTGAGCACATACCTTTAGTACACGTCCTGGGACCCCATCTGGTCCAGATGCTTTTCTGATGTTAATGTTCTGCAAGGCCCGTTTGACCTGGTGCTGCTCTAGTACGATCGGTTGCTCATCCCCATGAGTACTGACGATGGCCTGTCCTGCACTGGCTCCATCCTCAAAGCGGGCAAAGAATGTATTCAGCTGGTCCGGGAGAGAAGGGTCAACATGAGAGGGTGGGCCGTAATTTGTGGTATTGTTAGTTATTGTCCTGATTCCCTGCCACATGCTGCGATGGTTATTTTCTTTGAAGTGCTGTTCAATACGCAGCTTGTAATTGTTCTTCGCAGAAATAATCCCCCTTCTCAGGTCAGCTCTGGATTTCCTGTAGGCTTCCTGGTCATCAGATCGCAAAGCAGCATCCCTGGCTTTCAGAAGAGTGTATACAGTTCCGTTAAACCAGGGCTTCTGGTTAGGGATCAATTTAACATTTTTAGTCTGGATGGTGTTTTCAATACAGAACTTAATGTATGACAGTACTGTGGTGGTGTATTGCTCAATGTCTGCATGGTCAAAGAGCTCCCACAAAGTATCTTCAAAACAGTCCTGTAGTGCAGATTCTGTTTCCTCAGTCCAAATCTGCACAGTCTTGATTTGACATTTAGTTCTGCTAGCAACAGACCTGTATGTTGGTCTCAGGAACAGGGCCAGATGATCAGATTGACCGAGATGGGGGGCTGGCAGTGCTCTATAGGCTCCCTTTATGTTCGTATACACCTGATCCAGTGTTTTCCCCTTCCTTGTTTCAATCTTAATGTTTTTGTAAAATTTAGGTAGAACTGATTTTAGATTTGAATGATTGAAGTCTCCCGCCACAATGAAAAAACTGTCGGGTAGCTTGTTTTGTTGTGCACTGATAGCCTCATACAGTTTTTTCATGGCTAACTTTACATTAGCACGTGGGTGAACATACACAGCATCCACAAATACAGCAGTAAACTCCCGGGGTAAATAGAACGGTCTGCATTTTAGCAGCAGGAATTCCATGTCTGCACAGCAATGTCTCTCCATGACAGTAACATTCTTACACCAGTTATTATTTATAAACACACATACTCCTCCCCCTCTCGTCTTACCAGACTGTTGTGTGCGGTCTGATCTGTAAACACTGCGGCCCGCTAACTCCACAGCTGTATCCGGGATGTTCTCATGTAACCATGTCTCTGAAATTATTGTAACACAACCATCCCAGCGGCAATCCGTAGTCCGGAGTCTCATCTCGTCCATCTTGTTTACGAGAGAACGGGCATTGGCAAGAAATATGCTAGGCACAGCAGGTTTATGTGGAGCTAGACGAAGCCTGTCCCGGCTCCCAGCCCTCTTCCCCCGCTTTTGCTTCCGCGTCCTTCTCGGTCTGTATTTCTTCCCGGAGACTCGGATTTGTTGCCTACGCTTCTTTGGCCGAATAATCTCCACCGGGAATGTCTCAAAATTGCCAGGTACATATACCGAGCTGTCGTTTCTTATCGTCAAAAGTGAAGATCGAGTGTACTTCACCAAAAAGCTGCTAAGCAATGGAGAGTGCCGAGCCGCTGCGTGTGTCCGCGCCGCCACAACTTCCGCCATTTCCTCCGTATACCTCCAATTTTGCTTACATAGAGGGGAAAAAGATATCGAGGTAAATCGTTTGTAACTAGATTAGGATTTGAATACAAATTATAAGGTGGTCCATAATGTAAACCGCAGGCTGTTTACGGCCATTATATGCTGATCTGTTTGCAAGAGTTAGTAGTTTTTTCTTTCGTTAAAAAATTAAGCCATGAATGGTTTTGTATTCTGAGTAAGCTCCTTTTTCTCTAATTCTTTACTTTTTTCCAATTTCAGCTTTAAATCTGGTTGTTTAGCATAATTACTTTATCTAATATTTCTTGTTTTTTGCTTAATGTTCGGGGGATAAGAGACATACTTAAGAGAAAATGTGTTTTTTTTTGTTTTGTAAATCTTTTATTCAGGATGTCTATTTCTTGCAAGAAACTCACTCATGTGAGGAGGACGAGAAATTTTGGCAAAATCAATGGGGTAATAAGATTTTATTTGACCATGGGTCTCGCCGTGCAGCTGGTGTCGCTGTTTTGTGTGGTAGAAATTTCAGTGGTTCAGTTATTGAATTCTTATCTTCATCAGAAGGTAGATGGATATTGGTGGTAATTCAATTCTATGATTTATATTTTATTTTAGTTAATGTATATGGTTTTACTAATTCTGGTATGAATGCTATTCTTATGTCAAAGATTTATTTGCTTGTTCTTGATAAACCGCGTAAATTCCCCTCTGCCTATATGATTATTGGGGGAGATTTTAATGAAGCCCCAAACTTTCTTGAGGACCGTTATCCTCCTAGAAACTATCAAAATGCTATTAATCCGATAATTTTGGATATCTGCCAGTCTTTAGATTTGACTGATGCATATAGATTCCTTAATCCTGATTCCACCTCTTTTTCTTGGTTCAAGTTAGATTTAACTCAAAAATCTCGCATTGATTTATGGTTGATCTCAAGTTCTTTGATTTCTTTTCTGACATCTGTTTCTTGCACTCCTTCTCCACTAACTGATCATTGTGGCATTGAATTGGTTCTGAAGCCACATAATTCCAGAATGTATAATCCTGGCTATTGGAAATTAAATTGTTCCCTGCTTATAAATGAATCTTACTGCACAGGCATAAAGCAGTTAATTGGAAAAATAAATTCAAGGACAGATATGTCCTTTATGTCTAAATGGGAACTACTCAAATTTGAGTGTAGAAAATTTTCAATTTATTTTAGTAAAAAACTTTCCTCGGAAAACAAAAACAAATATGCAGCATTATTTAAAAATATTTCAGATCTTGTAAGTAGACCGATATCAGAAGAAAATCAAAATATGCTTTATTCTTTACAGGAGGAGTTGAATTCCCTGTATCTTGAAAAGGCAAAGGGAGCTTTTGTAAGATCCAGAGCTAAGTGGCTTGAATTTGGCGAAAAAAACTCTGCTTATTTCTTTAATCTAGAAAAACAACATGGACGGAAGAAAACAATTGATTCTCTTCTTATTGATGGTTCTCTTTCCTCTTGTAAAGATCCGATATCTCAGTTTGTTTACAAATTTTGAAATTATATTCTTCTGCATTTGATAATTTTGCTACGGATTCTTTTTTTGATAAGGTGACACCTTTTATAACCCAAATTTCGGATCTTAGTAAATCTGTTTGTGATATGTCACTTACAAGGAAAGAGTTGGATGATGTGGTAGTAAAATCACCGTCAAATAAGTCACCTGGTCCTGATGGGCTACCTTTTGAATTTTATTGGGTTTTTTGGGATTACATTAAGGATTTACTTTATGAAGCTTTAAAGGAATGCATTGATCGAGGAGAATTGACCCATACAATGAAGCAAGGCTTAATCGTTTTAATTCCAAAACCAAATAAAAACAGTCAGGATTTAGATAATTGGAGATGGAGACCTATTTCTCTCCTAAACATAGATTACAAACTTTTGGCAGCTGTGTATGCTAGTCGTCTTAAAATTTGCTTAGAGGAAGTTATCTCGGAAACACAGTCAGGTTTTATGAAGAACCGGCATATTTCTAATAATATTTGCCTTATCTTTGATTTATTAGATTATTCTGATCTGATTAGTAACTAGATGTACCGCATCGCGGTACAAAATATGACCGCCGCTCAGGCCTGCACTGGCTTTCCACAAAAATAAATGACGTGGAGTAATTTGGCTGTATTGCGTGTTTATGTATATACCTAAAAAAAAGTAATAGTATGTGCATGCCTGTCTGTGTGTGTGTGTGTGTGTGTGTGTATGTGTGTGTGTTTGTGTATGTGTGTGTCTGTAGCCTAAGAATTTAATATTTAAGAATAGAATATATCAATAGAATTTGATATAGAATAGTAGATACAATTTTAGTATTAATGGAATACTGTAATCATGGATAATAATAATAATAATAATAATAATAATAATAATAATAATAATAACCCACCAAAGCTGAGGCCAAACCTACGCCCTAACCTACGCCCTTGTGTCAGATACACCGCCGCCAATCAAATTACGGCGTTTCTTGTACTGTCGTTGTTTTGGCCGTTGGAATCGATCCAAATAGCAGAGCAAAGATCCAAATAGCAGTTAAAAGGAGCTTGCTAAATATTGGTGGGGACAAATTTGTCATCTCAAAATATTGATTGGGACTAGTACCTAGCGTCCCCCCCTAAACCTACGCCCATGTGTGTGTGTGTGTGTGTGTGTCTGTGCGTGTATGTATGTGTGCGCGTGTGTGTTTGTGTGTCTGTGCATGTGGATTTGTATGTGTGTGTATGGGTGTGTGTCTGTGCGTGTGGATGTCAGTGTGTGTGCATGCTTGCGTTTGTTTGTATTCCTGCATGTGTGTGTGTGACAGTATCATCCTAAACCAGCAACTCTTCGCTCAACAGCACCATCTACAGGCCGATGAGTGTACAGTCACTAAATGTGCACATAAATGAATTTATTTTATACCCCCCATGGATGAAATTCTACAAAACTTAGCAGAGGATACCCCCAGAGGATGTCAAGTTAATCATACACATGAAATATGGTGCAGTTCTGAACATCTCCACTGAAGATAGGGGCGATTAAAGCAGAATAATATAGCATTTTCATTTTTTATGGGAGGGGCGCAAATCACAAATTAGTGATTATGGGCTAGGTTGATGTGGGCCCTTAAGAGCAACATACCATAAAAATGTCCTCATCCTCGGTGCCACGGTTCAGGTAGTTATTTAGGAAAAACTGCATTTTTTGGGGGCCCAGCGCGGGGGGGGGGGTGGCCCCCGGGGACCAAATGAAATTTTTCCTTAGAAGTCTAGTGGGGCTACATGCCCACCAAATTTCATGTTCCCCGGTGCTTCGGTGTCCCTGGTATCGTTGACGAAAAATTTACGGGGGCCCCAGCGCGGGGGGGGGGGGAAGTGGCCCCCGGGGACCGAACGAAATTTTTCCGTAAAAGTCTAGTAGACCAACATACCATAAAAATTTCTTCATCCTTGGTGCCACGGTTCAGGTAGTTATTTAGGAAAAAATGCATTTTTTGGGGTTTGGGGGGGCCCAGCGCGGGGGGGGAGTGGCCCCCGGGGACCAAACGAAATTTTTCCTTAGAAGTCTAGTGGGGCTACATGCCCACCAAATTTCATGTTCCCCCGTGCTTCGGTGTCCCTGGTATCGTTGACGAAAAATTCAGTAAGGTGACGAAAAAAAAAAAAAAAAAACTTTGACAATCCCTATATGACCGCTTTCGCTAGCTACGCTAGCGGCGGTCATAATGATGCACTTATTCTTTTCTTAGACTTCTTTAAAGCTTTCGACTCAGTCGAGCATAATTTTATTTTTAGAGCTTTAGACAAATTTGGGTTTGGCCCTAATTTTATTGGTGTTTTTAAAACCTTATATAATGACACAAACAGCTGTGTCTCTCTTGCCAATGGTACTTCTCCCAGATTTTATGTTTACCGAGGTATTAGGCCATCTCCCCTTTATTGTTTTTATTGGCTGCAGAGTTGTTAAGTTTATTTGTGGTAAATTGTGCGGCTATTGAAGGAATTCAAATTGGAGAAGAAAAGTTAATGATAAGTCAGTTAGCCGATGATACGTGCATCTTTTTAAAGAATCAATCTCAAGTAAGCTCAATAATCCGTAGCCTAAATCATTTTTCTAGAGCCTCTGGGCAAGTAATAAATACAAAAAAAAGTGAAATAATGTTTATACACAACTCAGATGTGACCTCTATTGATGGAATTTTAGTAAAAAATATTGTTAAATATCTTGGTATTTATATCCGTAAATCTGCCCAGGAGAGAATTTCTTTAAATTTCCATCCTAAATTAGAATCTGCCAAAAAGATTTTTAATTTATGGTTACAAAGAGACCTTACTATATATGGCAGAATTTTGCTATCTAAGGCTGAAGGAATTTCACGCTTTGTTTATCCTTCTATATCACTCTATGTTGATTCTGTCACCTGTAAATCTATTGACTCTCTTAACTTTAAATTTATATGGAAAAATAAAGGGGAGCACATCAGCAGGAAATCTTTAACTAAGCCATACTCAAAGGGAGGTTTGAATGTTTTAGATTTTTTTCCCTTGAATCAGGTTTTTAAAATAAACTGGTTGAAAAAATGTTTAAAGGGGAACTCAGTCTGGTTCTGGATTCCTAATACGATTTTTAAAATATGTGGAGATTTAAATTTTTTGCTTTCTTGTGATTTTAAATGTACGAGACTACCTATGAAACTTTCAAATTTTCATAAGCAAGCTCTTGTGTCATGGAAGCTGATCTTTAAACACAATTTTTCTCCTCATATCATATGGAATAATCAATATATTTTATCTGCCCGCAAATCTTTTTTCTTTCCTGATTGGTTTCATAGGGGCATTGTTTTTGTTTCAGACTTAGTAAACAATAGTGGAGACTTCTATTCTTATGAAGATTTTACTGAACTATATGTGTCAAAACAGAACTACATTAAACTTACAAAGACTATCCCTCTTAATTTGTTGTTTTTGGTGAAATCTTATAAATCATATGGTAATTTAAATATGAATGTCCCTCAACTAATTATACAAGGTAAAAATATCCTGGATATTAAATGTACAAATATACTTTTAAGAAACTTTATGACTGATAGTAATAATTCAATTATTAAAGTTTATGGGAAATGGTTAGCGCTTTTCCCAAATATCACTTTTCATAAGGTATGGACAGTGCCAAACAAATTTTTGTTTCATAATAAAATAAAAGAAATCCATTTAAAAATTATTCACCGTTATTACCCTTGTAATAAATATCTAAGTAAATTTTACAGTAATATTTCCCCACTATGCTCTTTTTGCCAAGAGGAGGAAGAATCTATTTTACACTTATTTTACTTCTGTTCTTATACTAAACAATTTTGGCTTCAAATTTCAGCTTCCATATTTCTTGCATTTCATCAGTTATGTAATATTTCTGTCAGTAAGGTTATTTTTCACTCTGATGTCTCTGAAAATAAAAAGCTAGATGATATATTAAACTTTTTCTGTATGATGGGAAAATACCATATTCACAAAGCAAGATACCTTAAATTCAAACCTAGTTGCAAAATTTTTGCTTATGATTTACAGTTATTATTGTCTTCACTTCAAAAAATTCCCTCCAATAAAAAAGCTTTGAAAACATCCTGTATTATAGAACAAGTTTTATGTAAATTGTAATTGTATTTTATTTACTGTTATTATTTACTTTCATTTTCTCTGTATCCCCACATGTTCTTGTTCATTGTTTTGTGTTATTTCAATTGTATTGATTTATATTGTAATGCAATAAAAAAATAAAATAAAATAAAAACCCTGTGGTAAGATGGCCGCCGTGTGCGGACGTCGACCTCCATTGGCCAGCAGCGCGCACGAGACATCTAGCCATTATATGATATCTATGGGAAAAACCTCCAGATCTCTCTTCTTCTTCTTCTTCGGGCTTATTGGTGGTTCGCATTCTTAAAAAGAGCATTACCGCCATCTACTGTAGGTAATAGATCAGAGACAATATTTCACAACTCCCAGAACAATCAAGGCTCATGCTTTCAATGTTGCTGTGTGTTCAGCTCCTCCATCTACAGCCAAAGTCCATCTCATTCCAGAGAGGGATAATGTACTAAAAATAATAATAATAACAACCTATCTATATTCTATAGATCACATTTTTGTTCTATTTAAAAACTTTATTATTAACCTACCCCCTTCTACTGAGTTTAAAATCATCTTTAATGTTAATTGTTGTTTAACTTTCATGTGAAATTCTTCAATTATCTTACTTCTTTCCTCTAAATATTTATTACACTTAATAAGTACATGCTTCACTGTTTGATGTTTTCCTATTATTTGCATTGTTGAATTAAGTCCTGTATGTCCCAGTCTTAATCTAGAAATAATACAGTCTTCCTTCCTTCCTGCACTTGAATTCCTTACCACCTACCAATGGTTGTATTAAATGTAAATGTCAACCCTTTTTCTCATTATCCCAAAAAGATTGCCAATTTTTATTTATCTCCCTTTTAATTATTGATTTGATTTCTAATTTGCTATACATAATTTGCATATTCATAGTTTCCTTTGCCATAGCCTGTTTTGTTAATTTATCTGCTGCTTCATTTCCTGCTACTCCAGTATGTGCCGGAACCCATAAAAACTGAACTAGGCATATCTTATTTGTCTGTTGCATCATGAACAATATCTGTAAGATTTCCAAAACAATATCATGTCTAGTATCTGACTTTTGAGCTTCAAGGCACATCAAGACTGAACTTGAATCTGAGCATATCAGTTTTACTCAGCGCCATTTCATTTTTTTATCCCCACTTGACCCTTCAGTGGATCCTTAGATGCATCTGTGAAAACATGTATATATACCAATATATTATTTTGTCATCTCTGCTTCCAACATCCTCTGATCTTTATCTTATCTTGATTCCAATATGAATAGATCTACATTTGGTTGAGGTAAACTCCATAATGATATTGTTGGTAATATTACCGCTGAAATAACTCTATACTCATTTAATTTCATATCCTGAACTAAATCCTTAATAATCCAACCAAGGCTCCTCTGTCCTCCACTCGTTACCTGTATTAATGGCACCTGTTTGAACTTGTTATCAGTATAAAAGACACCTGTCCACAACCTCAAACAGTCACACTCCAAACTCCACTATGGCCAAGACCAAAGAGCTGTCAAAGGACACCAGAAACAAAATTGTAGACCTGCACCAGGCTGGGAAGACTGAATCTGCAATAGGTAAGCAGCTTGGTGTGAAGAAATCAACTGTGGGAGCAATTATTAGAAAGCGGAAGACATACAAGACCACTGATAATCTCCCTCGATCTGGGGCTCCACGCAAGATCTCACCCCGTGGGGTCAAAATAATCACAAGAACGGTGAGCAAAATAGTTAATTTTAGAGAATAAATTGTTTTTAATGCCACTTTATCAGCTCCCCATCTCGTCCTGAAATACACCTCATTACATTTCAAATCTTCTTACATTTTCCAGATCTCTCTGCTCGCTGTGTGGCTTTAAAATGCTTTTATTGCTGGTTTTCTTGCAGGAATCAGTGAAAGGTGTGCCAGATGACCATCAGTAAATGAGGTGCAGGTGTCTACAGTCAGCACCTGAAGAGCATTGGCATAAGAGAAAACAGAAGCAGTAATGCACAAAAATACACAGCAATGACCTTAAACATCTGCACAAGAGAAAACCAATACATCCTTGGACGTAACAACAATCACGGGTAGTGTTGCAAAAACATTATAAAAGTATTACAAACAAGTCATGTTGAATTCCAAGTGTTCTGAAGCTGTACAATGCCTTTATATAAATAACAGTGAAACTTACGATTTTAATAAATTAATAATATCCGGTTCTGTGAACGGGCACAGTCATGTCTCTTTCAAAAGATGCACCCAAACGTAGCAGGACACGAGACATTGCCAAGAATCCGAATATGAATCTCAACAATGGTGACATGCTTCATGCTGCAGTGCATGCTGGGTGATTCTTGATGTCTGTGTGTGTCTAAAGATTTGTTTTCTCCATATTGTATTTAAAAAAAATTAAAAATCAATATTCAGAATGTGTGCTCTTAGGCAAGAAAGTATTGTTGGTGAATACAATTTATTAATAACAAATAACCACTTTTTGTCAGTGTTAAATTTAAAACTGCCATGAGTTTGACTGCTGGTGGGTTTCTAATCCCAGCAAATGTGAAGTCATGAAAAACGGCCTCATGAAAAAAGTGTCACCACAGCAAACACGTCAAAGAAAACAAGAAATACATCATCAAATCCTCAGTCACGATGATGGAATTTGATGAATTTAATAAGGATTATGAAAAAGCTCTAGAAAAAAACAAGAGGTTTTTGGTTATAATGGGTTCACTTGAGAAAGATCTGCAGGAGCTTGAGGACCAGAAGCAAATTCTTCTGTTCAATGCTTACAAGATCATCAAGCATCTGTCTCAGATCGCATTAAAGCCAGACTCGGCCTTCACTCTTCAGCATCTGGACTTCTTCATCCCCAGAGTGAGGGAGGCTGGGAAAGAAAACATCTCAGGTTACGACTGTAACCTATGTTCCCTGAGAACAGGGAACGAGACACTACGTCAGAATGACGCTATGGGGAACGCCTCAGGCGTGACAGGTGTCTGAAATCAAGTATCAACTCACAGCAATCATGTTGACCGGCGACAGCCCGTGCATCATCAGCTTGAATGATGAGCGCGCGACCTGGATGTATAAAGGGGAGCCTTGCACACATGACAACATCCTATCGTCTGAAGGGACTGTTGCAGGCAAGCCCAGAGGCATGGCAGGAAGACGTAGTGTCTCGTTCCCTGTTCTCAGGGAACATAGGTTACAGTCGTAACCTGAGACGTTCCCTTTCGAAAGGGAACTCTACACTACGTCAGAATGAAGCTATGGGGAACGATATACCAACGCCACCATGCTGAAGGGAGTGCATGCCCAAAGGCAGTGACAACTGTCCGAACCAGTAATTCAGAAACACTGGAACCACTCACCCTTAGGTCACATCGGGCTGTCAGTGACAGCACTCCCTACCGGTCATAGCCCAAGCTAATGAACCAAGAAACTGCCAGAACATAGTTAATGGGGGGTATATCTGGGCCAGCTCAAAGGCTTAGGACCACAGCTTCCAAAAGAAGGGGTCCCTTCTAGGGAGTGTGGCTAGGGGACCCAAGGGACTCCCAGCCAGTCACTATACAGGGGAGCGTGTCACCTGAAATACCACCAGGCTGGCCTGGTGATCTATACTAAGACACACAGTCTGGCCATAGCCTGTCTGTCCGAGACAGAGCCTCTGGAAGTTGCCTTGCATAAGGCATCCAGAAACCAAAGGCCTGCGAAGCTGGCAGAAACCATTCAGTTTCCGGAACACAGAGACGGGATCTCCCGGAGAGTGTGACTCAACCTAAAAAAACGAAGGAAGTCGTCCACTCAATCCACGGGTCTACCCAGTGCTCGCTCCGAACACTGGGGAAGTAAGAGAGGGTTCAAACTAGGAAGGTCTACTGAGATCTAAAACCTGATGACCTCCTCATATAGGGAGCTCCAGTACATGAGAGCTCATATCAAGAAGGCCGGTGAGGCCTGTAACCTGGCAACAACAGTATGCGGGAGCTCATACTCAGGAAGGCCTGTGAGGCCTATAACCTGGCGACCACAGTATGTGGGAGCTCATACTCAGGAAGGCCTGTGAGGCCTGTAACCTGGCGACCACAATATGTGGGAGCTCATACTCAGGAAGGCCTGTGAGGCCTGAAACCTGGCAACCACAGTAAGTGGGAGCTCGTATTCAGGAAGGCCGGAGAGGCCTGTAACCTGACAGCCACACAATGTGGGGCTACCTTCAGAAAGGCCTATTGAGGCCTGTAACCACAGAATGTGGGAGATAGCTTGAAAGAGAAGCGCCTGTCGAAAAACATTGCGACAGAAGACACATCTAGAGTGGGACCCAAGGTGAAGAACCGGAGTCTGAGCAACATAAAAAAGGGAAAGAAGCAGACAGCGCATAAACCTTACCATAAATATGGATTTAGAAAGTACACGAAACGAAAGTGCGTGTACTTAGCCATTATGAATCCAGAAAGGCCTGGTGAGGCCTTTAGCCTGGCAACCACAGCGTGTGGGAGCTCATACTCAGGAATGCCTGTGAGGCCTGAGACCTGGCGACCACAGTAAATGGGAGCTTGTATTCAGGAAGGCCGGAGAGGCCTGTAACCTGACAGCCACACAATGTGGGGCTACCTTCAGAAAGGCCTAATGAGGCCTGTAACCACAGAATGTGGGAGATAGCTTAAAAGGGAGGCGTCTGTCGTAAAGCATTGTGACAACAAGACGCATTTAGAGTGGGACTCGAGGTGAAGAATCGGAGTCTGAGCCACATAAAAAAGGAATGAAGCGTAAGCGCATAACCCTTATCATAAATATGGATTTTTAGAAAGTACACGAAACGAAAGTGCGTGTACTTATGCCAGTCCGAATCCAGGAATGCCTGGTGAGGCCTGTAACCTGGCGACCACAGCAAGTGGGAGCTCATACTCAGGAAGGCCGGTGAGGCCTGTAACCTGCCGACCACAGCAAGTGGGAGCTCATACTCAGGAAGGCCAGTGAGGCCTGAAACCTAGTGACAACAACCTGTGGGAGCTTACTTTCAGGAAGGCCTGGTAAGACCTGTAACCTGACAACCACACCATGTGGGGGCTACTTGCAGAAAGGCCTAATGAAGCCTGTAGCCTGATAACCACAGAATGTGGGAGATAGCTCGAGAGGGAGACGTCTGTTGTAAAACATTGTGACAACAAGACGCATCTAGAATGGGACTCGAAGTGAAGAACCGGAGTCTGATCCACGTAAAAAAGGGAACGAAGCATACAGCGCATAACCCTTACCATGAATATGGATTTTAGAAAGTACACGAAACAAAAGTGTGTGTACTTATCCATTCCAAATCCAAGAAGGCCTGGTGAGGCCTCTAACCTGGTGACCACAGAATGTGGGAGCTCATACCCGGGAAGGCCGGGTGTGGCCTGTTACCTGGTGACCACAATATGTGGGAGCTCATACTCAGGAAAGCCTGTGAAGCCTGACACCTGGTGACCACACTATGTGGGAACTCACATTCAGGAAGGCCGGAAGGGGCCTGTAACCTGACATGTGGAAGCTCATAACCAGGAAGGCCTGGCGACCACAATGTGTGGGAGCTCATAACCAGGAAGGCCGGTGAGGCCTGTAACCTGTCGACCACATTATGTGGGAGCTCATAACCAGGAAGGCCGGTGAGGCCTGTGACCTGGCGACCACAATAGGTGGGAGCTCATATCAGGAAGGCCGGTGAGGCCTGTGACCTGGCGAACACAATAGGTGGGAGCTCATATCAGGAAGGCCGGTGAGGCCTGTGACCTGGCGACCACAATCGGTGGGAGCTCATATCAGGAAGGCCGGTGAGGCCTGTGACCTGGCGACCACAATAGGTGGGAGCTCATATCAGGAAGGCCGGTGAGGCCTGTGACCTATCGACCACAGTATGTGGGAGCTCATAACCAGGAAGGCCGGTGAGGCCTGTAACCTGGCGACCATGGTGTGTGGGAGCTCATAACCAAGAAGGCCGGTGAGGCCTGTCACCTGACGACCACAGTATGTGGGAGCTCATAACCAGGAAGGCCGGTGAGGCCTGTAACCTGTCGACCACAGTATGTGGGAGCTCATAACCAGGAAGGCCGGGTGAGGCCTGTCACCTGGCGACCACAGTGTGTGGGAGCTCATACTCAGGAAGGCCTGTGAGGCCTGAAACCTGGTGACCACAGTATGTGAGAGCTCATAACCAGGAAGGCCGGTGAGGCCTGTAACCTGATCACCACAGTATGTGGGAGCTCACATTCAGGAAGGCCCGGGTGAGGCCTGTAACCTGACATGCGGCTGCTCAGCTCACTTTTACAAAACACTTACCAACATTTACCAGAGAACTGGACAGGAGGGCTGAGATGGTTCAGTCTCAACCAGACTGGCATCATCGGCAGCCAACTCCTGCCCGGCCCGAAGAGAACCAGTTACAGATCCATCAGAGAGAGACAAAACATCCTCTACATCGACCTGTAACTCACCCTCGTCAGCTGGCAGCTCCATCTGAGAGCCCCACGAACTCAAGCGCCGCTGAGCCTCAGCCAGAGCGGGACCGAAACCGCGGGGTTCAGATGCCGCGCCCACTTCCCTCGAGAAGTGGGACAGACGAGAGCGGAGCGTTCTCAAAGAAAAACGCTCACAGTTTGCGCAGAAAGTTCCCTCGAGAACTTCCCGCGCGTGCTCTTCTCCCAAGCAGAACACGCACAGATCGTGTGAATCCTCCGGTGTCAGATATCTGGGACATGGGTCGGCACACTTGCGGAAGGAATTATTCTTCTTCTTCTCTGTACGCTTAATTTTTTTGATTGCACTCGAGAAAATACCCTTTCAAACAAACAAAGCAGTCCCTGAAGACGAAAAGATGTTGTCATGTGTGCAAGGCTCCCCTTTATACATCCAGGTCGCGCGCTCATCATTCAAGCTGATGATGCACGGGCTGTCGCCGGTCAACATGATTGCTGTGAGTTGATACTTGATTTCAGACACCTGTCACGCCTGAGGCGTTCCCCATAGCGTCATTCTGACGTAGTGTAGAGTTCCCTTTCGAAAGGGAACTTAGACAAGTACAGATCTACATTTTCATAATGCCCTCATTAACCCCCTGAGGTCGGCTATCGCGCCGGCGCGATAGGCTCGTTTTTTTCCGTATGAGTGCAAAAAAATAATAAAATAAAAATATTAATTTTTATCTTTTATGCTTGTTTTGTACATCAATCGATTCTGTTAAATGTGTATTATTTTTGTGTATACTCACAATAAAAACAAAGTGTTGTGCTTTTTGCCAAATAAAGAAAAATAAATGTGATGCGAGTTCTGCCTTCTATCTGCCAGTGTCGTCCATTCTGAAACGCGTCCGAAAATGAACAATAACTCAGCGAATACTCAGTCAAACAGGCAAACAGACATACAGGCATGAAGCTTGAATTCTCTTCTCTTAAATGAAGTAATTTATATAAAAAACAAATATTCTCATGTTGTGAAATCTGTATTAAAAGAGAGCGATTCCAGTCGACCTCATTAGAGCTAATTCAAATGTAATGTGACTCCGCCTACGGAGAGCGCGCACTATTCAAACGCAAATGAATGAGGCAATCCAAGCAAACCTGTGAACGCCCACATATCAGTTTATTCAGATCATTACTTTAACACCGTCTCGCAGCGCTGTGAGCAATAACAATAATGAAAAAAGTACCTCAGAAGTGCGGGTATATCGAGGAGCGAGCTGAGGAATACTGTAATTTTTTTTTTCTTCTCACGTGAATCGGGTTTCTGTTTTTGATGAATGAACGGCAGAGATGCGCGCTGTTTACCACAGCTCGCAAAAAGACAGTTTAAATTTAAATCGCGTGTGTGAATGAATGAGGATGTTTTAGCAAACTGTATTACTATGAGTAAAAATCGACTGAAATATGTTGAAATAAAATGTAGGCTATTTGTATAAGCAATACGTATTAAACTGCAATTTTATATGCCCTAATATTTCATAAAAACAACGTTACAGTCAGGCGAAATATGAAAGACAACATTTTGTTGACTAGATTTGAGTACAGTTTTTACTGTAGAATATACTGCCACATCAAATAAGCTTTTGATGAAAAAAGTACCTCAGAAGTGCGGGTATATCGAGGAGCGAGCTGAGGAATACTGTAAGTTTTTTTTTTTCTTCTCACGTGAATCGGGTTTCTGTTTTTGATGAATGAACGCAGAGATGCGCGCTGTTTACCACAGCTCGCAAAAAGACAGTTTAAATTTAAATCGCGTGTGTGAATGAATGATGATGTTTTAGCAAACTGTATTACTATACTGAGATGAGTAAAAATCGACTGAAATATGTTGAAATAAAATGTAGGCTATTTGTATAAGCAATACGTATTAAACTGCAAATTAACATTTATATGCCCTAATATTTCATAAAAACAACGTTACAGTCAGGCGAAATATGAAAGACAACATTTTGTTGACTAGATTTGAGTACAGTTTTTACTGTAGAATATACTGAATATATATATCAAATAAGCTTTTGTTTAGCAATTTTTATATATATATAAAATAAAGTCATCAACTAAGATGTTAGCTGTTCCAATTTTGGCTATATTCAAACTAATGAATACATAGATAGGCCTAAAATGTAGGCCTATAATCTTTTTTTTTTTTTTACAAAGAAAGAGTACACTTGAAATATTGTTGAAATTTTAATTATTGTTGTAATTGTAACCTTTTTAATAAAATAGCAAAACATATTTACAAGATAGATGTAAGCAAAATCTTAAATGGTCAATATAAGTCTTCTTCTAATTTTTTGTCCTTGCATTGTGGCTCAGTCAGTCAGAGTCACACCTGAATGAATGGCTAATTATGCAGAGTCATTATGCATAATGGGTGGGACATTTTGTATTCCAAGGTGTAAACCACTCCTCGTTCACGCCCACTCGCATAATTGCATTAGCATTATTCTCTTAAAAATAAAAAAATATACATGCATGGTGATCACATATTTTGGTAGCCCTGTGTGTGCTATATAGAGTGAATTTACACCTTTGCCATTAACATGTTTATAAATAACTGAAGAAAGCACAAATGTCAGAGCATGTCAGAACACCTCCAGGGCCCAGAAAACACCTCAGAGAACTCTCAAAGCCTCTGAAAACTACATCATCTCTCGTGGGCAAAGCATATACGGCAGCAGGTCAGGCTGGAGCATGTCTTCACACTATAGCAGTGCTCCAGGCTTATTAGGCTGATCTGCTGGGGGATTTGGACAGAGGTGAGGGAGTGGGGCCCGATGAGGTTCGAGAACTTCGTCGGGCCACTGATTTGTCTCTCAGGGCTACTAAGGAGACCGCCAGAGCAATTGGGCGGTCTATGGCAGCCCTTGTAGCCACTGAGAGGCATCTTTGGTTAAATCTGGCAGAAATAAAAGAAAAAGATTGTGCTTTTCTGTTAGATGCACCTGTTGATCCCTCTGGTCTCTTTGGTGAGGCTGTTAATTCGGTTGTGGAAAGATTCCAGGAGGCTAAGAAACAGTCGGAGGCATTTAAAAGATTTCTCCCTCGCCGTGTCCAACCCCCTGGGGCTGCTGGGCGTGAGCAGTCCCAGCCGTCAAGCTCCTCATACAGAGCACAGCAGAAAGAGAGTATTGCGTCTCGTGCTCCACCACAAAAACACTGGAAACAGACGCAGCACTCTCAGCTGAAGCCTTCAAAGCAGAAGCCGGATCTGAGGACTGTCCTTCAGGCTAAGAAGGCTTCGGCTCAGAAGAAAAGGTCCTGACTCCTATGGAGTCAGACCCATGAGGGCAGCCCCACCCGGGGTGGAGCGGATCACACCTCAGCATACGGTGTCCGCTCCACCTCGGTGTCCTCAGGGAGACATTCTGCCAACCCCGCACCCTTGGTCTCGGGGCGCAGTGGTTCCCAGCGATCGTCTGGCGCAATGTCAACTCGACATTGCGTCAGATATGAACCTTCTGAGGGGGGTTCAAAAACATTCAGTTCGGGTGGTTCCTGCCGATATGTTTCAGGCCCCTGGGCCGAGTGTCTCAATTACACCAGAGGCCAGCCTCGAGAGGCTGGTTCCCTTAGTAGATTTTCTGACAGAGTGGAAGAAACTGCCGAATATTTTTCTATGGGTCCTGCATATAGTAGAGAAAGGATACAGAATCCAGTTTGGTTCTCGTCCTCCACGCTACAACGGGGTGTTGCCCACGTTGGTGCATTCCGAGCAGGCTCTGGTGATGGAGCAAGAGGTGAAAGCTCTTTTGGCAAAAGAAGCGATAGAGCAGGTGTTTCTACCCGACAGAGAATCGGGTTTTTACAGCCGTTATTTCATCGTTCCAAAAAAGGATGGGGGGTTGCGTCCCATTTTAGATCTTCGTCTGTTGAATCGTACAGTTCAAAAACTCAAGTTCAAGATGCTGACACTCAAACAGATCGTGACTCAAATCAGATCCGAGGACTGGTTTGTCACAATAGATCTGAAAGACGCTTATTTCCATGTCTCCATCCTCCCTCGGCACAGGAAGTTCCTGAGGTTTTCTTTTGGGGGCAAAGAATACCAGTATCTGGTTCTTCCATTCGGTCTAGCTTTATCACCCCGCACATTCACGAAGTGCGTAGATGCAGCTCTGGCCCCGCTCAGGCTGCAGGGCATACGTATTCTAAATTACATAGACGACTGGCTGATTCTAGCGGAATCAGAACAGTTAGCGGCTCGGCATCGAGATGTCGTCCTCGCACATATGCGGAAATTGGGGTTGAGGCTCAACGGCAAGAAGAGTGTGCTATCTCCATTACAGAGGACCACTTTTCTGGGTGTGGTATGGGATTCAGTCACGATGCGAGCCAATCTATCGCCCGTTTGTGTAGCTGCTATCCTAACTGCCATGAAAGAGCTAAAGCTAGGCCAGTCACGCTTAGTGAAATAGTTCGAGAGACTGTTAGGGCTCATGGCAGCGGCGTCCAACGATACCTTTTGGCCTGCTGTACATGAGACCTTTGCAGTGGTGGCTCAGGGCCAAGGCCGCGATCTGTCCAGCGAACTCCCGGCTCATGCTGGGAAGATCAGGCGAGATCCGTACTGCTGGATTCCTGGAGGTCATAGCTGCTGGATCTGGGTGTGGTGAAGTCTTCTGTCACGAACTGCTCCAAGACACAAAGGTTAAGATCCAAACGCAGCTTTATTGTGGGTAATCCAGAGGCATAATCCAGTGTACAGGCAAAAGGTCAAAACACAGGTAGGCAGTCCAAACAAACCAACAAAGAAACAAACAAAACAGGCAGGGACCAGAGGCAAAAGAATAATCCAGGGAACAGGGAAAGAAATCCAAATAAACCAAAAGACAAGAAACCAGGGAAAACACTCGGAATTGCAGTGTAACACTTAAACAAGACTTTGCGGTGAGTGAATGAATGAACATGGTATAAATAGACTGAGACTAACAGGATAATGAGACACAGGTGAATGCAATCAGTGAATGAGGTACAGGTGAATGTGATCAGTGATAAGTGATGATGAGTCCAGGCAGTGAGTTATGGGAAATGTAGTTTGTGAGTGATAATAGTCTTAAGTGGAGTGCCCTCTGGTGGCTCTTAAGGGCACTCCAGCTGGTGACCGTTACATTTATTCATGTGCTGATACCAGAAATACATTTATAGTTTAAGGGCATAATTCATAAATGGATGGAAATTGGCCTGAAAAATTTTCATAGACTGCAATACTGGACCAGTCCACTAGAGGCTGTGAGAGAGAATTGTCTGCTGTTAAAAAGAAAATAAGTAAAGTGTTGACAATGTTGTGACCAAGTCGCCCTCTCTCCTTGTTTGTTTCTTTTCGTTACGAGTCCCACCCATAGACAGTATAAGAAGTGGACAGAGCCATCTCATTGGAACTCAATTGAGACAAGTGAAGCCCATTTTTAGCGATTTTTTAGGACTTCCGTTCCTGACGCGCAGACTCAAACCGACTCAAACAGAGCTTGACAGCGTAGATGTGACGTGAGCAACCCTTCTGTCTTCTAGTGGCTGTGGCATGAGAAATCTGAATCATTCCCTTCCGAAACTTGCAGAGACGGAGAGTGTGAGTAGGAGGTGTCCATGAGCTTGGAGCAGGAGAAACTTTTGCTAGGTATTCTGATCAATTTTTTTGTAATTTTGCCTCCACGTCTCCCCGATTGCGCGCGAGCTTCTCCTCCTGCCCATATGGTAATTTCTCTACTGTGCGACAGAGAGTCGCGTGGTTATGAAGCAAACGTTAGCCTACTTTTACAAAAACTGCTTCTACGGGGCCATAACATAAGCTACAAGGTAATAGAGCATTTTATACATTGTCGTGTTTCTTTAGAAATAAATAATGGACAAATGGAGTCTTATTCGCTGTTAAAGTGACACCAAAATGAATGGGAGTCAATGGGATGCTAACAGCAGGTGAAGTTCTGCTACAAGATGGTGGCACGCGGACGGCTTTAACTTCTGGTCGACTTCCTTCCCGCTTGGTCCCACCATTACACACATCTCTACAACAAATTCCACTGCCACAGATGCTTAGATGTTTTACTACAAAATACCTTCATAGTTCTGTCTCTTCTGCCTCTGTCTCTCTATATTGTCTATGACATTTATGAAAAACTATTTCATTCGTCCACAAAACTAATTTAAAGCATTTAAGAAGAATCCTTTAGATCAATAACATTGTAAGATCAAGAGAAACAATTTCTGTCATATGTGTCCAATCACAGGTGCATAAATCTAACAGATTTATAATAATAAATAATAATACATTTTATTTCAAAGCGCCTTATCAGGACACCCAAGGACACTGTACAAAGCAGATAAAAACATTTAAAAAGTAAAAATAAGTTCAAACCGCGGCAAGACAACATTGAGCTGATATGGGTCAGGTGGAATATGACTGTCTGAACAGAAGAGTTTTGAGTTTGGATTTGAAGAGGTGAAATGAGTCCATGGTACGGAGGTCAGGAGGGAGGGAATTCCAGAGATGGGGTGCAGAGCGACTAAATGCCCTGCTCCCCATAGTGGCAAGACGGGCAGGGGGGATGGAAAGCTGGCAGGTATGGGAGGATCGGAGTGAACGGGTCGGGATGTTTAAATGAAGGAGATCTGAGATGTATGGAGGAGCCATGTTATGAACTGCTTTGAAGGTGATGAGAAGTATTTTAAAGATGATCCTCTGTTTGATGGGAAGCCAGTGAAGTTGTTGCAGGATGGGAGTGATGTGATGAGAGACGGGGGTCCGAGTAATCAGGCGTGCAGCAGATTTCTGGAGGAGCTGCAGCTTCTGGAGCGACTTATTGGGGAGACCAAACAGGAGTGAGTTGCAATAGTCTATCCGAGATGTGACGAGACTGTGAACCAGAATGGCAGTGGTTTGGGGAGTAAGAGAGGGACGGAGACGGGAGATGTTGCGCAGGTGGAAGTAGGCGGACCGGGTGATGCTATTAATGTGAGACTGGAAATATAGTGTGCTGTCGAGGACGACACCCAGACTCTTAACCTGAGGGGAGGGAAGGACAATTGAGTTATCAATGGCAATGGAAACTTTCTTAGTTTTGGAAAGGGTATGAGGTGTGCCTACCAGGAGGACTTCGGTTTTGGAACTGTTAAGTTTGAGAAAGTTGGATGAGAACCAAGAGTGGATTTCTTGGAGACAGAGGATGAGTGAGGTTGGTGGGAGTGAGGAGGATGGTTTAGTAGAGAGGTAGAGCTGGGTGTCGTCCGCATAGCAATGGAATTTAATGTTGTGTTTACGGAGGATGTGACCAAGAGGGAGGATGATAAAAAGGAGAGGCCCCAAAACAGAGCCTTGGGGCACTCCAGCAGAGACGGGGAAGGTAACAGATTTCTGGGATTTGAATTGTATGAACTGTGTGCGATCAGAAATGTGGGTGATACCAATGGATGATAGTCGACTGAGGAGGGTAGGATGAGAAATGGTATCAAAAGCTGCTGTGAGGTCAAGAAGAATGAGAATTGAAAGTAGTCCAGAATCAGAAGCCATGAGAAGGTCATCAGTAATTTTGAGGAGTGCGGTTTCGGTGCTATGAAGGGGACGGAAGCCAGATTAGAACTGCTCGTAGATGCTGTTGGACATGAGTTGGTTATGGAGTTGAGAAGCGACAGATTTTTCCGAAATTTTGGATATGAAGGGTAAGTTGGATATGGGATGAAGATTGTTGAAATTGGTGGGGTCCAGGCCAGGTTTTTTCAGAATGGGTGTGACTGAGGCAGTTTTGAGTGAAGGGGAAACTGAACCGGATCTTAGGGAGGAGTGGATAATCTCAGTGATGAGAGGGGCAAGTGAAGAGCAGCAGGATTTAACCAGGGTGGAGGGAAGTGGGTCGAGCTGACATGTGGATTTATGAATAATGTCTGAAATGGCTTGAATGGAGGGAAGGTCGAAACTGGAAAAAGTAGTTATTGGGGATGGATAAGGGGTGTTGAGGTTGCCTCCAGAAACTGCAGCTCCAGATGAAGTCAGGTGTTTATGGATATCTGTGATTTTAGAGACAAAGAAGGACATAAGTTTATTGCAGAAGTCCTGGGATTGCATATGGTTGGGAAGAGAGTCAGGAGGTTTTGTAATGGAGGTGAGGAGGGAAAAGAGGGTTTTAGAATTGTGATGATTAGAGTGGATTAAATGAGAGTAGTAAGCAGATTTAGCTGAGGAGAGGGAGTCAGATACAGATTGACATGGTCCTTGTACATATTGTTGTGAATGGTGAGTCCAGTTCTATTGGCAAGGCATTCCAGCTGACGGCCCTGAGATTTCAGAAGGCGTAGGGCGGGAGTGAACCAGGGTGCTGAACGGGTGAAGGAAACTGATCTGGATCTCATAGGAGCATGGGTGTCCAAGAGAGTGTGAAGATTTTTGTTGTAGTAAGAAACTAATTCATCAGGTGAACAACAGACAGATATACTGGGAAAATTATTGATATCAGATGCAAAGGTGGCAGTGTTAATGTCCTTGATATTCCGGAAATAGATGGTGCGAGGGAGGGTCATTTTAGATAGCGGGAGGGTGATGTTAAAAGTAATGAGCATGTGGTCAGAAAAAGCAACGGAGTGAGTTTTACAGCCAGAGGGGGTGACACCAGAACAACAAACTAAATCCAGTATGTGCCCTTTACAATGAGTTGGAGAGTCAATATATTGATGCAGACCGAAGCTTTCCAGGCAAGATGAAAAGTCTCTGGAAAGCGGAGAATTGATATTGTCCACATGAATGTTGATGTCACCCAGGATGATTAAGTTATGGGAGAGGGTTGAAAGATGGGTGAGAAGCTGAGAGAAATCATTCAGAAAATCTTTGTTATATTTTGGGGGACGGTAAACAGTGACCACAATTGTGGGAGAGGGTCCGGGCAACAATGAAGCAGAATAATCAAAGGATGAAAATAGAGGAGAAGCGGGAATCGGAACTACTTTCCAGGTCTCGAGATGAAACAGTGCAAGACCTCCGCCACGTCCAGAAGCACGGGGCTGGCAATTGTAAACAAACCCCGGCGGGGCAGACTCATTAAGAGGAATAAAATCGTTAGTCAGCTGCCAGGTCTCTGTCAGACATAAAAAATCAAGATTATAATCCATAAGGACATCTCTGATTAGCACTAGAACTCCCAAGGTGGTCATTTTGACCGTTTTTAAATTTTACAATGTAATAACTTTGTTAAAATAAAATAAATGTGGCTGTAGGACTCTGACTTTTCCTAAATATGTGTATATTTTATTCTGACACTGTTATTTTATTAAAATCATAAAACACACAACAGTTCTGACTATTTCTACCTAAAACTACCATAACAGTCATTTTGACCGCACGCGTTATAGATATCATAAGTCCGCTACATTGCAAGTTTCACAGAGGGACTTCATCACACGACTGGCGAGCAAATTTCACTCCGACCACATGGAATCAAAAGCCATACAACTGGAGGAACTGCAAACAAAATAAAACCAAGGAGACGTGCCAAATGTCACAAAGTGTGTGGAAGCTGCACGCGAAAGGCGGTGTTTTTCTGTGTGGAATGTGCGTAAGCGTCAATGATGCGGGATGTTTGCGCCGTTCAAATGGGCAGTTAACATGATTTTGTTCGTTAATATTTTTTGCTCACTGAAACTAATCGTTCCAAAGCTGTTCGTTTTCTTGTTTAGCTAATGTTCATGTTTTTTTTCTTAGTCTGTTTGTGTGTGTACATTTTCACATTCATTTGAATTAAAATTCTTTGTCCTGTTTATCATTACCTATCAATGTAGATCCATTTATTTTTAGATTTTGTATTGATTATTGAACTTATTTACAAACAGGGCTGTACTAAACGGTATGAAGCTTTGACGTTTCCTAACTTTTGTGCATGTCTATTCACGTGGTGAGTGTGGTGAAAAAAAATATTATTTTGACGCAAAACGTTCCTCAAATAGAGGCAGCACCTGTCGGGGGAATCTTTCTTTTGTGCTTGTTTTAAGGGCTATGACGACAGGAATTAAAAGCTTCATTGGAAAAGAGAAGGTTAACATGTACAATAGATAGGCTATTACATGACGAAAATGACGTTCAGTACGGCCATATGAACGTCAAAGTATGAACGGTCAGAATGACCGCTATGGTCGTTCTAGTAGTTATGGAATTCCGGTAGTTCTAGTGTTAGAGGACCCTTGTTATTGAGAGAGCGGATGTTCAGGAGACCGAAGTTGACGGTGGCAAAGCTACTTTTGCAGGCAGAGTTAGCCACTTTGGGCAGGCTAGCCAGGCTACTGTGATTAGCTCTCCGGCTAGCGTTACGAGAGTGGCGGAGTGTGGTAAGCCAAGTTGGGATGGAGGAATAAGAGTTCTTGTAAAAGCGCTTACCGCGCGATCCACGGTGGATGTATCTCCGGTTTGGCTGGAAGAAGATGTCTGAAGGAATGGAGTAACCAGGTGGAAGCTGGAGGACATCAACATGGCGACGGAGCTTCAAAAGCTCAGCAACAGAGTACTGGAACAGAGCGTCGGCTTGCAGGTGGGCAAGAGACACCAGAAGCCAGCCAAGCACGAACCAGAAACTTGACCGGAGAATCCACGTCATCCTGCACAGGCCGCCAGTAGGTCTATCCAATTGAGTGCAGAGGTTTTTTTTCCTGGTTCGGTTGAGACACGCCCCATAATCAAATCTCTATGGAGCAGTATCAGACTCACATTGTGACTAGAATATGAGTATGAAGAAGTCAGGCTAATGTTTGAACTCACTTGTATGGTGATCAGTGTTCCCATTGGTTGGTCACTTGGAACTTCATTTCTATTATTCTAATTATCTTTCTATTTATGCAGCGATTCAACAAGAAATCAGAGTTATTTGATTTCAAAGGAAGGGAGATAATAAGTATTATAATATACAGTGTGATTTTATTCTTTATTCAACTGATTCATTGCAAAGTTGATTCAAACTAAAGAGTTGTGCTTACGTCGACCTCTTTTTGCATGTAATTTTTGCAAAAATAATATTAAAAATTTGGCTGATTCATTTGAGTCCCCTGTGCAGTTCAAATATACACCAGAATATTTTAGTTGCATTTACATTTGTACTTTATTTATATGGTAATCAAGTTAATTTTTACATCAAATACATGTTTTATTTGGTAACATTTCGTGTAAAATTCAGAATATAATAAAAAATATTAACAAAATAACAACAAATGAAAGTAACAAACATATTTTGATCAATAATGCATAGCAACAGAAATATATTAAATCTTACAGTTGAATTTTCTGCATGTCACAAAATGTAAAAACTTGGCAGAATCCCTCTATAGCTTTTGACGAAGCTAATATTAACTAAGATTTTATCTCATTCATGACACACAGTTTCCCCGCCATTGGCTGAAGTGGTTACACTTTATTTCGATAGTCCACTTTAGACATTCTACTAACTATAAGTAACTTTTCAACTACATGTCAACTAACTCTCATTAGAGTATTAGTAGGCTGTAATAGACAGTCAATAGACTGGTAGGTTAAGTTTAGATGTTAGGATTCGGGTTAGGAGAATAAGTTGACTCGTAGTTGCCAAGTAACTTATAGTCAGTAGATTGTCTGTTAGGGTACCAACAAAACAGAGTGTTAGCAAATATTAAGCAGACAGTCTACTAATATTCTAATGACAGATAGTTGACATGTAGTTGCAAAGTTACTTATAGTTAGTAGAATGTCTAAAGTGGACTATCGAAATAAAGTGTTACCGCTGAATTTTCTGAATCTGTTTTCTGTGTTATACTGCAGGGGGGCGCTATTACACATCTTCTGAAAGAGTACAGAATATCCTGATCAAAACAGGATAAGCAGAACCAAGAGATTGAAGCGCACATGCAAAAACCAAGCGGGAAGGAAGTCGACCGGAAATTGAAGCCGGCCGCGTGCCACCATCTTGTAGCAGAACTTGACCTGCTGTTTGAAGACTCCATTTGTCCATTATTTATTTCTAAAGAAACACGACAATGTATAAATTGTTCCATTACCTTGTAGCTTATGTTATGGCCCCGTAGAAGCATGATTTTCTCAGCCTCAAAATGTTGCTTTTTTTTTTCTTCTTTTTTTTTTTTTAAATTACCTGCATTGAAGTGATGATTTTGTGATTTATTTTTTTTTTTTTTTTTTTTTTTATAGCAAAGCCCTTGTTTTTATTTTAATATATTGTATGCTCAGATATTCATAAAATAAAATATTCTGGGTTCTATGAATTTAGTTTGCGTTTGGAAACAAAAGAAAAACACTGGCGGGGAAAGAATTTACACTGTAGGACAATGAAATGTTCAAATCACTCAATCTAATGTCATGTCAGTCAGTAGTTGCTCTGTCAGGTGGATGCATTATCAACATCTATTATCCGTAGAGGATATGCATACAGTATGAGAGAAGAAGAACTTTGCAATTTACTGTACACATAGATTTGAAAATAAATCTGAGGTATATTTTTACTGACTGCCAAAAGCCACAGAACAGAGAAGCAATGGATCGCTGCGATTCACAGAAACATCTGGATCAAGGCAGAGAAAGGTGGATTTACATTTATATTTTGTGTCAATATGTTGAATTTTGGGGTAAAATCATATCCAGTATATTTGTTTTTGTCATGTACTGTATTGACAACTCATCAAAATGAAATAAGATGAAATATTTGCCATTTTATATTCTGTGTATATTTTTTGTAAGTGTTTATTTAAAAAAAAAAAAAAACCTTCCTAGTAATATGACGAGGAGATATGACAATATAATATAAGTCATTATCCACAATCACCTGGATTTTGACCTACCAATATTGTATTTATATAAAGAGTTTACAGGCAAATTTACATATTTCCCCAGCATTAAAATCAAGCACATATAAATGTCAGGAAACACTCCAATTGGCTTTAGTTTAAACAGATAATCGTTTGTTTTACTCTATTAAATCCAGTGATGCAGCAGCTCTTTTGTGTTGTCAATTCACATCCACTATTGTTTTGTTTGTCAGGCCGTGTTCTAAAAATCTGCAATTTTGTATTTTGTTTTCTTAATTTCTCCCATGATGTTCTGTAGCTGATGAACTGCTTTCCTCATTCCAACAATGAATTTCCCAGCCTTTGTCTTCATATCACTTTCATATATTAGTTCATCTATAGGTATTTCAGCTAGTTTGTCCATGTCATCGAGCGCCCTGGTATTTTCCAGAACTGAGAGAAGGTCAAGCAAAACCTCAATGCCAGAATAAATTGCTTCTAATGTTCCAATCAAACGCATAGTTATAGACGTCTGCGCCTTTAACGCAATCATGTCTTCTCTTCGTATGTTGCGTCTTTTACTGGTGGAGGCGAAATATTTACTTACATCACTGGCGTCTTTCTAGTTTATCAAGGTCTTTCAATATTTCCTCAATACGCTCATTAATGTTTTTTATCTTTTCAGACATCGGGTTGATTATATTCTGAAATCCCTTCACTTCAGCTTCAATGTCTTGTCTTACTTGTGTCATCTGGCGCTGTTTCTTAGAGCCACTAATTCCTCCATAAATCCCCCCGCCTGTAGCTACAGCTGCTCCTGCTACTCCGACACCAAGAGAAGCCCCAAAAGTAAATGGAGCTAAAGCTAATCCTACAGCCAAACCAACACCTCCAGCGATTCCCATCACCGCTCCTCCATCTCTAGTTCCTTTAGTGGCACGTCTGAAATCTTCTTCAAATATTCTGATGATTTCATGCAGTTTCTTTATGCACTGCTGAAGTTTAGGGTAATCTTTCTCATAGAGTTTATTAAAATCATCTCTGAGAGAATCAACATCAGCTCTAGAGGAAAGAAATATTAAGAGTTCATTATATTGCACCTACAATAATACCAACATTGTAATAAATGGTAACCATATTAGCTGATTTGGTGAGTTTCTTTAGTTCAATGGGTATTTTTATTAAAATTGTTCCATAATATAATAATCACATTTCTGATCTTTTAAATCAAGTCAGTAATGCATAAGAACATCCTCTTACAGCATTTCAGGAAGTTCTTCCAGGCGGCATTTGGATGATGACACTGTTGCTGAAATTAAATTACACATGTGAATATACTATTAATTTGCATATATCAGATTATCACATAATATAACTAAAAACAAAATATTGAACTGGCATATAGAGGGGCTTTTTTAAATAACAATATTTGTTTCTTTCTAATTTCACATTCCCTTTTCAAAATTATTTTAAATCCCTATTGAAAATGTTTGTGCTCTTCTTCACACAAATAATAATTCAGGACATTTTGTAGTAGTCCACACATTGCCTAAATATGTAATGACTGACAACTGTTTCAATCATCAATCCCTTAACTGAAACATTGTCACTGTTGCTGCTTTTGTTTCAGTTGTGAATAACAACAGTTTACTGCTTGTGATACTTCATTATTCTTCTTCTTATTTTTTATGAATGGTATATTTTCTGAAGCTTCTTCTCCACTCCCACCAATAAATGGTGTTTTGTCAACAGAAATGGAAATGGTTAGAGAATATAGTTTGTTGTAAATAAAACCCAAAAGTATTTTAGTAGGCCTACAAGTTAGCTTAAGTAAACTAGAAAGGTAATTTGACCGAACTTTCTACACTCTTATTAGATATTTTTATTTCATAAATGTTGGAGGCTGCAGGAATTGCAAAGATAAACATGTTCAAAACAGCTTACACATCTGTTTGAGTTCACAACATGACATAAACCTCACTAAGGACTGAATTGTGGTTCTATCATGCCAAGATCATAAGAGCTGCCTGAGCAAAAATTCATAATGTCATTTTCTGACTCACATTTCATTACAGGAGGATTGTCCATGCTGTTCCTGTCATCACTGGAGCCAGAGTCACTCTGAAGGCGATGCATTTGTACTGTCTCTTAATACAATCTCAGTCAGAGATGTGCTGTCAGACTCTTCAAAACCTACAGAGAGAAGGGTGACACAAATCAGGATGAGTGCAAATCTCAAATGGAGTAACTCAAATGGATTCACAATTGCATGGTCTCTACCACTGAAATTTACATATTATTGATCGTCCTGAATGTTCAAAAGTTCAATGTTCAAAAGTATCACAAACGTTTGATCTAACTGGCTGTGTGGCTTTATAGACACCGTTTGTTTAATTAAATATTAGACAATTCTTTGTCAGCCTGATTAGTTTAAATAGTATTTTTTCTTAACTGAGGCCTTCTCGGCACTGAACTGAACTGTGTCTAGCCGCTGGATTTGTGCATGCGCCCAACTGTAAAATTGTTGTGGGTTGACTTTAACCTAATAAAAAAAATAAAAAATTTAGACTAGTTTCTAATTTTATTTACATACCCATGCTGAAATGGAAGATGTGTAGTGATTATTACATTTACCTAAAATTATACTGATTTGTTGATTTACTACATTGAATTAAAAAAACGACAAACAGCATGCTGGGGTTATGCTGTAACCCCACATAAAGTAATATATATCCATATTTTTTATTTATTTATAGTGATACCACAATAATAACAATACATTTGATGAAATTACCACATTGGGGTCAAATGCTCATTTGGCTGAAATAGCTCAGTTGGTAGAGTGTTAAACTGAAGATCTAAAGGTCTGTGGTTCAGTCCCGGGTTTCAGCAAATGACTAATGTGTGAGTGTTTGAGTATGTGAGAATAGCTGAGCGGTCTAAGGCACCAGACACAAGAAGTTTCAATCTTCTCTGCATTTTATTACTTTAGTGTCGTTATTTTGGTTGAGAATAGGATATCAGTGTGTAGATGTCAAATTTTTGACATCAATTTGATTTGCATATTTGACCTGTTTTTTTACGTAAATTTTTTATATCAATTTGATGTCTTTTCAACATCAATTGCCAACTGAGTAAGAAGTTAGAACAAAAGGGAACTGGAGCGCTGCTGAAATCCCTTGTATCCTCCGGTGCTCTTGGAAGGGTAATAATTGAAAAAACGTAGGAAAAAATCCAAGTCCAGGCACTCAGTGGATACAAAAAGTAATACAAAAGTCTTTATTAGAGGGCTAAAATTAAAAAAACACCAACGCGTATCGGCCCACTGGCCTTCATCAGGGTGTTAGTGACAAACAAACAGGAGCAGTACTTATACAATAATTGATTTCAGGTGTGCCACTCTGGTACGTGTAACATAACTCTTTGGCCACTAGAGGCAAAAGTTAGGTTCATATAAGTAACAGGCAAAATACAATAAAAAAGATCTCTTAGTGGAAAAACAACACTTCAAGTATCTAATATTCTCCACACAATATATAAGATCAATAAGTGTGAATGGGCTACAGTTACATCTCATAACTCTAGTGTCATAGACAAGATGATTCAAAACAGCATTAACCAGAAATGGGTACTACATTCGACAACAACAGACTGTACCTATAGAGGCACAAAAATCACAAAAAAGGTGAGAGATCAAAATCCTCATTAAGACCTGGATGTTTAGTGGCCCTCAGAGAATAGATCCAATATGTCTCCCTTTGTTTGAGACGTCTAATTATGTCCCCACCCCTGGCATCAAGGCGAATAGCCTCTATGCCCACTACTTTTAAGGTCAAATCCCTCCCATGATTAGCGTCCATATAATGTTTAGCCATTGGATAATTGATATTACCAGTCCGGATGGCATACCGATGTTCAGCTACCCTGTCTCTTAATCTCCTTTTGGTGAGGCCTACATAAAAACAACCACAGGGACATTCCAAACGATAGACAACATGGGTAGTATTGCAATTTATAAAGCTGTTAACAGTGTAAGTCTTGTTATTAAAAACATCAACAAACATGTCAGTTTTATTCATATTCTCACAATAATTACAATGACCACAAGGAAAGTTTCCCTTGGGTTGACGCAGCCAACATTCACGTTTAGGAGCAGGGAGGTAACTCTTTACTAATTTATCTTTAATTGTGGGGGCCCTCTTGAAGCTAATCCCAGGGGGTTCTGTGAATATTTCCCTTAAAGTCAGGTCACATTCAATAATGCTCCAGTTTTTTCTTATAATGTTGATCTGAACAGCCTCCTTGCTGTAATGAGTGACAAAATAGGGTTTCTGAGTTGACACTTTTTTGGGGCTAGACTGGAGCAGGCTCTTCCTTTCAAGTGATTGGGCTCTATCATGAGCTTGAATCAAAGTTTGTGACCGATAGCCTCTTTGTCGAAAACGCCGCTACATATCCGTAGATTGATTTTGAAAATCCTGATCTGAATCACAAATACGCCTTAGTCTCTGGATCTGTCCAAAGGTTATGTTGTCAATAAGCCATGGAGGATGAAAGCTGTTTGCATGTAATAAGGTATTGCGATCAGTTGCCTTCCTGAAGATAGACGTATGTAAGAATCCCTCATTATCCTTTGAAATCCGTAGATCCAGAAAATGTATGGCGTGTAAGTCATAGTCCAGACTAAATTTAAGGTTCTCATTCAGGCTGTTGACATAGGCATGAAAGTCTACAAGTTCATTTTCTGACCCTGAAAACATAAGGATCACGTCATCAATATATCTACCCCACCACAAGACTTTATCTTTAAAAGGGTTACTTTGGGAAAATATATAACGCTCCTCCCACAAGCCTAAAAACAGATTGGCATAATTGGGAGCAAAACACGCGCCCATTGCAGTCCCCTTTTCTTGTCTATACAATTTATCTTGAAAGAGAAAGATGTTATTCTTTAAAGTCCACTCAGTAAGTTGCACTATGAAGTCACTGGGAGGCATCAAATATTCAGGTCTAGATGAGAGGTAATGTTTTAAAGCCTCTAGACCCTCATCATGTACAATGTTGCTATATAAAGACTCCACATCCATCGTGGCCATAATGCAAGAGCCTATGTTACCTATTTGCTCAATTTTCTTCAAAACCTGTGTGGTATCTTGAATATACAAAGGCAAATCCGCAACAAATGGCTTGATGAAATAATCCACAAACTTGGAGGCAGGTTCTGTTATTGAGTCATTCCCACTGATAATCGGTCTACCAGGTGGATTTTCCAGATCCTTGTGGACTTTGGGGAGCATATAAAAAGAAGAATAACGTGGGTGTTGACAGAGCAAAAACTCATATTCTTTCTTAGTAATCCAATTGTGTAATTTTGCCTCATTAAGTAATTGGTCTAGCTCTCTCCTCATACTGTCCATTGGATTAGATGAGGGCTTTGAGTAGTACTGAGTATTGTCAAGTTGGCGAAGAGCTTCACTTATATACTTCTTCTTGTCCCACACACAAACAGCACCCCCCTTATCCGCACTTTTTATAATTATGTCATCTCTCTCTGAAAGCCATTTAAGTGCTTGAGATTCATTTTTGTGAGATTATGCTGTGTGATCCTTTTTTTGCTTACTGTAAAGCTTTTCTACTTCATAGGTGACCTTTTTGGTAAAAGTAGTCAATATAGGATTTGTAGTACAAGGTGAAAAGGTAGACTTGGGCCGAAAAGGAGAGTTTACAGTAGTAGTTGAATAGGTAGTTGTATCCTGTGCGTTCTGGGAGTACCAGGCCTTCAGATGTAAACTCCTATAGAATCGATAGAGATCCACTTTGGTGTCAAATGGTTTACCTGAGTGTGTAGGAGAAAATGAGAGACCCTTGGACAAGACAGAAACGCAGTCATCAGAGAGGGGTAGGTCTGAGATGTTGATTACGGCCGATGCTTGAACCGGCTCCTTGTTACTGGTGGTTCCTGAAAATGGGTTCCGCTGCTTTCCACCCCTCCGCGTTTTCCTCTTCCTCTTTTGTGAGGTTGGTTGTACTGTTTGGGGCGAGATTCCAAAAAAGCATTTCTATCATACACATCAGCAATTTGAACACTTCCATCCCTCTTGTCACAGACATTAGTACCATCTCTTTCATCATAGTTCTCATCATCAGTGCTTGGAAGATTAAAAGACACTCTTCTTTTTGTCAGGTGTCCCTTCCTGCCCCAGCCATATATGGAGCACTTACTGTAATCATTACGGTCTCGCTTTAATTTTGTAATTTTGCCTAGTTTCAATTTTGTTGACAGTTTTTCAAGATCTTCTTTTAATTTGTTTTCAAAAGGCAACCTGTGTTCATCTGATTCTGTCTGAATGAGCTCAGATTTCAATTCATCAATCTGAGATTGTACAGCTGACTTTTGCTTTCTGGCTTCTTCATTTAGCAAGAGGATTAAGTCTAGGGAGCATTTATTAAGAATTGCTTCCCATTTATCCTTAAAATCCACATTATAATAACCAAACGAGGGAAATTTGTTCAATCTCAAACCTCTTGGAATCATATCTGTAGTGTCTTGTTTTGTTTAATGAACAAAAACACTCATACACAGGAAGAGTTGTTCTCGAACATACGGTTTACTGTTTTTTCTTTCTTTTTTTTTTTCGTACCACATGACATGCTCATGATGTGCTTACGTCACAGTTTAATGTTAAACAGAAAACATGGAACAGGAGTTACATGTGAACACTACATTCCTCCCTTATTCAAAATGAAGATGCACCTACAGCATAAGATTTTAAAGTATGCCATATTGTGTATAATCAAACGAAAAATGAAAAAGCAAAACAAACTAAGATTAAGGTCCTTAAGTTACCTCATGCTGTCATTGTTGGAACATGTCAAAACCTGAAAACAGGAACGTTTAGCAAAATAAATGAATACTTGTGGACTATTGGTTGAAACATGTTGAAAACAACATTTCACATTTCCTCAATCAAATATATTGGTGCCCTGCGATTTGGTCTCAGGTCATATCGAGGGGCATGTGAAAAGTCATAATGTCTTGGACCGGCGGTAGTGTGCCGTGTGCTTTGTGGTATACTGTCCTGAAACACGTCTGAATTTGGAGCTTGTCCTCTAACCTCATCTTCGTCATCAGAGATTGTGTTCTGCTCAACTGAGAGATGGGATTGGGAGTCTTTTGAAAAATGAGGAATTACGTGTAATGCATCTTCCTGAACGACTCGCTGTCACCATTGACCCTTTGACCTTGATTACTTTGTAGGGTTTTATCTCATATGGAGTCGTCAGCTTTCCTGTCGAGGGTTGTCGGCAGAGTACAACATCACCTGCCTCGACACTGGATTCTTTTGCTCTGTTCCGAAGATCTGCATACCTTTTCATCCGTTGCTTAGCAACATGATCAGTGTTGCTGAGGTCAGTTTTTGGTGCTTTATGTGGATTTGAAGGTAATGTGGTGTTAATCTTTCTTCCGAACAGTAGTTTTGCTGGTGGTTTTTGGGTGGTCCCATGTGGTGTTGCTCTGTAATTTCTCAGGAAACTATACAGGCACTGCTTCCATGGTTTACCTTCTACATTGCTGGTCATGACTGTCTTTTTAAGTGTTCTCATGAATCATTCTACTTCACCGTTCGCTTTAGGCCAGTACGGGGTTATCTTTCTGTGTTTGAAACCAAGATATGAACTGAAATCCGCAAAACAGTGACTATTGAATGGTGGGCCATTATCAGTTTTGACTGTCCTGGGTATGCCAAAAGTTGAGAATATCTTGTCCAGTTTGGGGATCACCGCAGTGGCTGCCGTAGACTTGACTATCTCCACTTCTGGATACCTGGAGTGATCGTCAACTACTACCAGCAAATAGTCACCAGAGGGAAATGGACCAGTAAAATCCACAGAGACTTCCGACCACGGTTCTATTGGCAGATTAGACATGTTGAGGGGTTCCGAGTGATGCTGGAGCGTGGCTGCTTGACATGGAATGCATCCTTGCACAGCTTTTTCCACTTCTGCATCGATACCAGGGAACCATACTTTTTCTCTGACCAGCTGTTTGGTCTTCACAATGCCCATGTGTCCTACATGTGCAAGTTGGATGGCTTTTTGATACAAAGAGGTAGGTAAAACAAGTCTATTCCCTCTGAGGACAATGTCTTGTGACGCGTTAACTGTGAGCTCATGTCTCAGCTTATGAAATGCCTTCAGTTTTGTGTGGCATGCACCTGACATCGTCTGCTTCAAATGTGTCCAGGCTTTACCTTTCAACTCTTTTATCACTGTTTGTAGGACAGAGTCTTTCATCGTTTCATGTCGTACTTCATCTAAAGTCATCGCTTTTGGGACTGTGTTGTCAATTATGAAGTTGACGTGGTGTTCTGTGTTTTCTGAACAGTTGTCTGTGTGTTGTCCATCCACAGGATGCCTTGACATATAGTCGGCAGGATTGTCTTTCCCGGGTTTATATTGGACTGTGAATGTGTATTGTTGCAGTCTCAGTCTCCAGCTTTCAAGTCTGGCTGGTGAGGATGCTCGAGGGTTATTGAAAATGAGCTCCAGTGGTTTGTGATCCGTAATTACTATGAAGTGTGAACCATAGAGATATAAGTGGAAATGTTCACATGCCCAGATTATTGCTAGAGCTTCTCTCTCAGTTTGCGAGTAGCGTTGTTCTACAGCTGTGAGCGCTCTACTGGCATACGCAATTACTTTGTTACCGGAACTGTCTGTGTCTGGCTGACTTAGTATGGCACCAAGACCAACCGGACTTGCATCAACAAGTAGTGTGGACTTCTTCTTTTGATCGAAGTATGCCATTGTAGCATGCTGGATGAGTTGAGATTTAAGCTTGTCCAGTGCTGCTTGATGTTCTGGCCCCCAATTCCATGAGTGGTCTTTCCGGATGAGTTCACGCAGTGGCTGTGTGGTTGTTGCGTAGTCTTGAATGAAACGCGAACAGTATGTTGTCATTCCGAGCAGACTGCGTAGTTCGGACACATTCTGTGGGGCTGGGAGGTTCTTAACCCCCTGAGGTCGGCTATCGCGCCTGCGCGATAGGCTCGTTTTTTTCCGTATGAGTGCAAAAAAATAATAAAATAAAAATATTAATTTTTATCTTTTATGCTTGTTTTGTACATCAATCGATTCTGTTAAATGTGTATTATTTTTGTGTATACTCACAATAAAAACAAAGTGTTGTGCTTTTTGCCAAATAAAGAAAAATAAAAACTAAGCGAGTTCTGCCTTCTATCTGCCAGTGTTGTCCATTCTGAAACGCGTCCGAAAATGAACAATAACTCCGCGAATACTCAGTCAAACAGGCAAACAGGCATACAGACATAAAGCTTGAATTCTCTGCTCTTAAATGAAGTAATTTTTATAAAAAACAAATATTCACAGTTTATGTAATATGTATGCAAAGAGAGAGATGTCAGTCGTTCCCATCTCAGCTAATTACGTTATAATGTGCTCCGCCCACGGAGAGCGCGTGCTATTCAAACGCAAATCTGAGGCGATCCAAACAAACCTGTGAAACGCCCACATCAGCTGGATAACACACAACGCGAGTTCACTTTCAGACGTCTGTACTTTACGATGCTGTGAGGAATAATACTATCTTGGTAATAATCCTGCAAAAATGTACCTCAGAAGTTCTGGAAGTATCATTTCGAGGAGCAAACGGATCCCGCTATAGGTCAGTTTGCTTTGTTCTAATCGGAATGAATGAACGCACAGATGCGCGCTGTTGTGGAGCTACTACAGCTGGCAAAAATACTGTTTTAATATGAATCGCGAATCCTTACATAAGGATAGATGTAAACAAAATCTTAAAAGGTCATTATAAGCCTTCTCTTTAAATATTTGTTTTATGCTTTATTAATGACACATTTGGGAAGAGAATATATTCCAAATCTGACAGTATGAGAACAATTAACTGCACAATTACTAGAAATGTTTACCTTGGATATTGTACAATTTGCAAGCAAAATTTGTGGAAAAAACAACAAACCAGTTATATATTGTCCTTGCATTCTTGTGGCTCAGTCACACACCTGAATGAAAGGCTCATTACGTATGCAGCCTCATTATGCGGGCCCCACACTCTGCAGGTGTGAATCACGCCCATCCGCATATTGCTTTTCCAAACAAAAAGTGTTTGACAAGATTTAAATCAATGTATTGTGTTATGTGAATGATTAGGCAGGATGATTTTCACATAATTTTGAAGAAAAAACAGTAGGCAATGAAATCCATTAGTCAAAAGTCTTATTTACATATATTTAGAATGTGTTTAATGGCCTTATTTCAGAAACTTTAGTTTTTAGTTTTTAAAAAAACCATGCATAAACATTATTCTCTCAAAAATACAAACATGTACATGCAAGTTGTTCACATATTATGGTAGCCCTGTTTGTGCTAAATAGAGTGAATTTACACCTTTGCCATTAATATGTTTATAAGCAACTGAAAAAAGCACAAATGTCAGGGCATGTCAGAACACCTCAAGGACCCCAAAAACCCCTCAGACCCCAGAGGGTTAATGGCTGTTATCTTCTTTGGGTCTGCAGAGATTCCTTTGTCTGAAAACACATATCCAAAGAAATCTAGTTTCGTCTTACTGTACTCACACTTATCTTTGTTGAGGGTGAGGTTTTTCTCTCTAAGTCGTTTGAATACCGCTTGCAGACAGGCGTTGTGTTCGTCTCGCGATTTGCCAAAAACTATGATGTCGTCACTCATGTTTTTGACGTTTGGGATGCCATGAAGGACTTGTTGAATTGTGTTTTGAAACACCTCAGCAGCTGAACTAATCCCAAAATTCAAACGAGTGTACCTCCAGAGACCTGCATGAGTCGTGAATGTTGTTATATACCTGGAATCAGGATTTAGTTCAAGCTGATGATATCCAGCATTTAGATCCAGTTTTGTGAAGAGTATAGCTCCATTTAAGTCATGTATCAGATCATCCACCGTTGGGGTGATATGTCGTTCTCTTTGAATGGCGCAATTGGGCAGTCTCATATCCACGCATATGCGCACACTGTCAGGGTTTTTTGGTTTTGGTGCAACAACTATAGGTGAAACCCATGGTGTCGGGCCGCTGACTTTTTCAATGATACCTTGTTGTTCAAGTTTTTCGAGTTCTTGCTCCACTTTCTTTCTGATATGGAATGGAATTCGTCGGTGTGGTTGTACTGTAGGCTTTACGGACTCATCTATGTGTAACTTCACTTGAAAGTCTTTTAGCTTTCCGATTCCTTCAAAAAGGTCTTTATACTCTTCGAGTAACTGATTCACAGTTGGAGCTGTAGCTTCAGCTGGTGTGTCCGACACTGCACTGACTATTTGAAGAATTCCAAGTTGTGTTGCAGTGTTGTAGCTCAGCAGAGAACCTGAGTGACCATCAATCACATAGAACGTGGTTGCTATGTCCGTGTTGTTGAAGCAGACTTTGGCCCGAAATTTTCCTTTCAGTGGAAGTGGAGTGGAAGAGCCATATGCGAAAATCTTTGCATCTGATGGATTTAATGCGATATTTTGTTTTATTTTGTGATATGCAGTGTCATCAACAATATTCACGCTTGCACCAGAATTGATGACAACCTTCACTGGCACTCCGGCGATCTCCACTTGTGACTGGGGTTGTTGTTGCGAATGTTGAACTGTGTGTATGACATATATATGATCTTCATCTGAACTCGTTGACATTTCAGGGTGTGTTTTGGACGCTACATCATCTGTATGCACAGTATTCACTTTTTGTTTCATTTTTTGAAACTTGGGCTTTGCTGGATTTGGGAAATCTGTTGTATAGCGTGTTGACCTGCAGCATTTTTGAAAATGATTCAACTTTCCGCAGCCTTTACAGGTTTTTCCTTTTGCTGGACAGTTTTTCTGACCTCCATCGTGTGGAAAACTTCCTCCACAATTGTTGCATGTCAAGCTTTCAATATTCTTTGTTTTGAAATGTCTCTGCTTGTCTCTGTTCAGAATTGTCTTATTTATTGCATGTGCTTTGAATGAGTTGGATGATTTTGCATGTATCTCTTCTATGCCAGCTGCTTGTTTATCTGCTGTTTCTTGAGCTCTTTCTGCGTCTAATAATTGTTGAAGTGTCATTGTAGCGTCGCGGAGTGCCATCTTGCGGAGGCGCGACGAACTGCAGCTTAGGATTATTTGTGATTTGATTTCTTTGTCCACGTTTGTGAACTCGCATTTCATTGCTATCTGCCTCAATCTAGTGTGATAAGCATCCAATGTTTCGTCTTTGCGCTGTCTTGTTTGTCTGAATAAGTATGTTTCATATTCAGGATTTGCTTTTGGACAGAAATACGCGTCAAGCTTTCTCACCGCTGTAGCGTAGTCTTCTCCAGTTTCTGGCAGCGTATCAAAAATGTCAAACACATCGGGTCCCGCGTGATGTAATAAGAGGGCTCGTTTCTGCTTGTCCTCCTCAATATTGAATGCTTGTAGATAGTTATCGAATCGACTCTGCCATTTTTTCCATCTTGAGCCGACTGAGCTGGGTTCGGAGTGAAAATCGAACATAGGAAATTGAGGGAGAGTCGTCATTTTGCGATCCGTGCGATTCAAAAAACAGTTTTGTTTTCGGTTTTCGTGTTAAACTCACATCGCTCATCACTCGTCGCCAACATGTAGTGTCTTGTTTTGTTTAATGAACAAAAACACTCATACACAGGAAGAGTTGTTCTCGAACATACGGTTTACTGTTTTTTCTTTCTTTTTTTTTTCCGTACCACATGACATGCTCAAGATGTGCTTACGTCACAGTTTAATGTTAAACAGAAAACATGGAACAGGAGTTACATGTGAACACTACAATATCTTGCCTCCAATAGTCAGATAAGGTAATAATGTGAAGATTCAGCTTTACCTCTTTTTCAGAAAGTTTTTGAAGATCAATATGCAATTTGCGTGTGTCTGTCCCCTGTACATATTCCTGATCAGTGTCCACTTCCAGAAGAGTATCTTCTACAATGATGGCTTTGCCCTCGTCCTTGGTGTAGGAGAAAGATTTGTTGGTAGCCATGTTGGTCTTGTGTCGGGTCCTCCACGTTCAAAGGGTAGAACGGAGCTGCTCCTGTCCAGGGTCACCCAAAATGATCCTTATGAGTCTGAACAAAAGGGAACTGGAGCGCTGCTGAAATCCCTTGTATCCTCCGGTGCTCTTGGAATGCTACTTATATGAACCTAACTTTTGCCTCTTGTGGCCAAAGAGTTGTGTTACACGTACCAGAGTGGCACACCTGAAATCAATTATTGTATAAGTACTGCTCCTGTTTGTTTGTCACTAACACCCTGATGAAGGCCAGTGGGCCGATACGCGTTGGTGTTTTTTTAAATTTTAGCCCTCTAATAAAGACTTTTGTATTACTTTTTGTATCCACTGAGTGCCTGGACTTGGATTTTTTCCTACGTTTTTTGAGTAAGAAGTTATTTAGTTATTCCAAACTTAGTCTGTTAAAAAATATTACTTTTCGGTTTAGATTTTTGCCTAGTTTCGATTTAGTTTCGGCCAAGCGTTTTTGTTTTGCTTCTAAATTACCATAATAGCTCTAATTAAAACTTAATAATGAAAAGTGAAGAGTCCAACCTTGTTAAAATCTTGATTTTATGAACGAAACGTTTGTGTATTTTGCGTCCTGATGAAGATCCGATGAACTGGAATCTGATGAACTGGACACTGGAATTCAATGGGGTCCATCAACTGTCGGTAACCAAACAGTTGATGGACCCCATTGAATTCCAGTGTTTTTTTCTCATACTATGGAAGTCAAAACATTTTTTTCCCGTAATGTATTTTGAAAATCAAAACTTGGAATGTCTGATCTGTGGCAAGAAAGTTTAGTTGATAAATATAATCTGTTAATAACAAACAGCCACTTTTGGTCAGGGACAAGATTAGAGAATTATTATTCTTTACGATGCTGGAAACTAAATCGCCTGATCATCTTTGTTTCTGGCTTTCTTTGTAACAAATTAAGTTTGTTAACTTTATAATAAACTGTTACAAAGACCACAAACTCTCTATTGCGCCAGGTGTTTGATACATTGCTGTGTATTGCATGTATTGCTGAGATGCATATACGCTGAATCTTGATTTCTGTGTGTACCTGAAAGATGTTTTTTAAAAGATTTTTTTCAGAACAACTTTTAAGAAATCCTTTGGATTATTTTGAAAAAGCTTGATCTTATGCAAATCGCAATGCTCCTGCATGTAATCAACAATATAAATCTAACTCAGTGATTAGGCTCTTTATGAATTTGGTGATTCAGGTCAAATGATGATTATGTCTAAACACAACCAACATCAGATCACATTTTCTCTTTGTTTATCTGGCTGTTATTACTGAGTTACAGCAACCAAACTAAATCTAATGCTAATAATGTAAGGGTCATGAGTCCAAATAAAGCAAACACCGATCACTGGTGACCTTTTGAATTTTTTTTAACATCAGGTATCTTCAATAATAGTCAGTCATCACTCAATTAATAACTTAATTATCTCATTAACTTTAATGCTGCTTCAGTGTTCATTTAACACTCTTATTTTAACACGTTAACACTCTTGAGTGTGGAGACAAATAGACTCCCAGGAGAGTTTATTTAACACTGGAGTTTTTGCTGTGTACCACTGATTTTTGGTTGAAATTGTAACATTAATTGCAGGTGTTGATTCAGTACCGTTAACATTGACACATTAACATTGATTTAACATAGTTTCAATAGTATATCCATTATTCACTTGCATTGTTGCATTGTTTTTTTTATTTTTTATTTTTTTTATTTTACAGTTTAAGTAATGAAAACATATCACAAAAAAGTGATACTATATTGGTTGTCCAATACAATCAAAATTGTGCTTTGTTGGTTCTGCTTTTTTTGTAGATCATTTCTTGTTATTCTAGTTATGAATTTCTTTTTTATTTTATTTTTTTATTTTACTACCCAACAGACTCAAGAGCCAACTGATATAAGGTCACTGGTGCTCAGAGGACTCCCGATTGCCCTTGGTGACAACTCCACAGACTTCTTCACAACATGCTTTATAAGTAACTTATTTTCTCAAGAGACCATGACAAGATCATTTTATTAATTGATAGTCCTTGTGTTTGATAAAACGTGTGCATAGAGCTTAAACCATTGAATAGCACTCAATAGCAAAAGGTCTTTTATAGCCTCTTTCTGAAAGTCTCATCATTTACTCACCATCATGTCATTCCAAACCCATAAGACTTTTGTTCATCTTCAGAACACAATTTGAGGTATTTTGAATAAAACCTGTGACATTTCTGTCCCTCCATAAAAGGTCCAGGTAACCACAACTTATAAAAGTTGTTTAAAAAGGTCATAAATGCATGTAAAATAAATCCATATGAATCAAATGGTTTATACAAGTCTTTTAAAGAGATAAGATGGCTTTATGTGACTGAATGGAGGGACTTTAAAAAATAAAAAAATAAAATCCTTATTTCTGTTTTTGAAGATGAACATTAGTCTTATGAGTTTAACTAGGGTCAATAAGTAAATGACAAAATGATCATTTTTGGATGGCATAACCCTTTAATGTATTCCAGCAGTCATATTCAGCAACCAAATCACACATTCCCTCATGTGTCTGTCTTATTACAAGACTATATTGTTTAACATTATTGATGGTTATAATGAGAAATGTCATGAATGTGCTCTATTGTTAGGACTCTGACGATGATTACTCATTCCACTACCTTGAATTTGGGATTCTCCTTGTTGAGCATGAAGGTGTTGTGCTCCCATTTCCCCTTCAATCTCAATCCAGCCTCAATTAAGATTATAATTCAGGGAGAAGTTGTGATGGAAGGCATTAAAGACTTGCCAAAATCTGTTTGCATTCTCTTTGGACTTGCATATGCACTGCATCTCAACTACCTCAAATCAATGAAGAACACTTTTCAATTCTCAAGTACTTCTCATGTTGGGCCACAGTGAACTAAAACCCAGGTTACAAACATTAAAAAAACAACTTATAATTTGATTTTCACAAAGGAATTGTGAAAAGCTACCATCAAGAAGCCATGGGTGTTTTTTGTTCTTTAGATGCACAATTACATTTTTTTTTCGATTGCTAAACGACAGTGAGCACAACTGGAGCTACATGTGCAAAACTCTAACTACAGTCTGCACTACCAACAGTCACCTGAGCTAAACAGTTCACATCACCTGCAAAACTCACTCAGAGCAACACAACTCTTAACACACGGCTCAAAACAAGCTCAGTGCAGCCAAACACTATACACAACCCTCACGGAGATAACACACACTGTCACTCAGAACACACTGAGAGGAAAAACACTAGCATCAAACACCAATACAGAAAATACAAACTTTTCATCTTTACAGTTTGAACAATTTCAGTGACTTCATACAAAGTAATATTTTCTTCAAAGAAAAGAGTGACATTTTTTCACATGATTTATTTACATTTTTAGAACATAACAATTCTTTAAGGAAAATGAAAATTTGCTTCAATCGTCTGTAGTAATTTACGGAATTACAGTAATGAGAAAAAAAAGTAGAAACTAAAAGTACATACTGTAATTCGAACAAATAATTGAGGGGCTAATCCTGCTCTCTCTAGCATCAGGCCACAATCAGCAGTGTTTGAAAGGCACAAGGCTGAAATCTATTCTGTTTTGAATGTGTGGTTCACAGTTTTGACAGCAGTGTGTTAGCATTTGAACAAAGTGCTGTAAATCCACAGTGTTGTGCAGGTTGTGGTTAAAGTCATGAGATAAGTGTGTAGAGTTTTGAAAACTGTGTTCAAGCAATGAAAAACGAATTAGAGTTTGGTCCACATGAACTGCTGCTGTGCAGACTGTAGTTAGAGTTTTGCACATGTGACTCCAGTTGTGCCCACTGTCGTTTAGCAATCGAAAAAAACTGTAATATTTGAACAGATTCTTGAATGTCCAGTCACTGCAGTAAGTGATCTAAAGTGATGATAAAAAGTGATCTAAAGTTGACCAGTGTTCTGCTCTAAAAGTGCACTGTATGTTACAACTGCATATTGTTTCTCTCTTGATACAAGCTAACAGTTGGCAACTCAGAAGTTGTCAACAGTTGACGAGCGTGCGTGTGTGTGTGTGTGTATGTGTGCGTGTGTGTGTGTGTGCGTGTGTGTGCGTGTGTGTGTGTGTGTGTGTGTGTGTGTGTGTGTGTGTGTGTTTGTGTGTGTTTGTGTGTGTGTGTGTGTGTGTGTGTGTGTGTGTGTGTGTGTGTGTGTGTGTGTGTGTGTGTGTGTGTGTTTTCATCCAGTTTAATGTGTGTCTGAATATTGCATACTGTGTGTTTATATTCCTAAATAATTTACAATAGTTAACAAGCAAAAAGGTTTACTTATGCTCATGTCTTTTTGGTTGACAAGTTGAGTACATTGAAGTTGTACCAGTTGTTTAAAAAACAAAAACATAGACTTTTTTTTTGTTTGTTTAATTTCTTCAAATTAATAAAAAAATCTCAATCATTTGTTTAAAGTATAAGACATTACTTAAATTTAACATTTATTACAATTTAAAATAATTTGTTAATATTGTTAATATTTTTTTTGTATGTTTAACTTAATAGTTATTTTGTAAAATGTATGCTCAAAAAATAATAATGTGAACTAATGATTTTCAGTAAAGATTTACTAATGTAATCTTGATTTGTCTACTACTGCACCCACTGAAAATTAGCCTGGGTTTCCCCATACTGCCTTGCTCGCAGCGCGATTCTATTCACGCTGCTAGGCAGTCTGGACACCATGGGACAATTTTTCCCCTGAAAAAGGGAACTAATCACAGAATGGGGAGGGAGCAGCAAGATGATGACGACACCGAAGCAGTTTGTTTATATCAGACTCGACGTTACCTTCTACCCTCATGTTTATCTTGCACAAACGGTAATATTCGCTAAACGCCATCGTGTACAAATAAATCTTTGACCCATCGTCTTTTTCCTCGTCGAATTACTGTCACTCTACATACGTCATCTGGTATAATTGAAGCGATTGGCTATGAGCTACGTACAGGCGCATTTGATAGACATTCATAGCGCCCAATAAACGGCTCTGGGCATTCGTAAACCACGCCTCAAATACGAGAAAATTAACACGTAGTTTCCAGACCAAGTCTCAATGAGACTTGGTCTGACGTTAGCCAGGCTAACTGAAAATAATAATGTGAACTAATGATTTTCAGTAAAGATTTACTAATGTAATCTTGATTTGTCTACTACTGCACCCACTGAAGATTCTATGTTAATACAACTAAACCAAACTAAAATGGTTAAGTGGTGTAATGACCACCCATTGGCCCAGTGAAGGAGTCCAACAGTGTGGGCGAAGGGATAATGTCTGTATGTCTTTTCAGCGCTCCAGTTTATTAGAATTTAGTTTCAATATTCCTTTAGCTCACTTTCAAATATCCGTTCATTAAGGACCTGGTGTTGCTTTGAGACATCACATCGCAAATGTGCGCTCACGATCACAAACTAGCCAGTTCTGAAATACTCAGAGGATGCAGTGCAACTATTTTACCCTAAGCAGACGCTCTATGCAGACTCATAACAAAGGTGTATTTTTTTTTAATAGTTGCGAACTTGCAATGTGCTAAGCAAGTCAGTAATCGGAAGGTCTCCCTAAGATGTGCTCCATGCTCCATTCATTAGTGCCTTCGGTTTGATCTATCCTGGTAGAGATTTGCAGAAACACCAGACTGCACATTAATCTACTGGTAATAAAGATTTCTGAAAAATGCAGAATAAATCAAGATGTAACATTTATTTGTCAGGTATAATGTATCATGCCAATTACACAAGTGATTAAAAGCCAATTCAGAAATAATAAATACATGACATAAATTACTCAAAGATGACTAAGAGTAAGCAATGCATTCCTGACAGACACACAGCGGTGTGTTGTTTGTGGAAGACACGGACACAGCACTGCATGGGGGTTTTCCTGGTTACAGGTTCCCCAAGACTGCTCTGCCACTTCCCCTTAAATACCCAGACCAGAACAAAAGGGTTATACCAATATTTTTTTGAGTTGTTTTGGGTCAGTTCATGTCCCCCAGGGGGTAACACCTGGTTTCGGGAGATCTGGAAGAGACATCACCCAGAAAGAAGAACAGGATTCTCCTAAGTTCTCAATCTTTCTCATTAAACTAATGACTGCAATGAAATGAAGACCATTTTACCAATCGCACTGAGATGCTTAAAATGATACCAAACATGAAAAGGAAAAACAATAGATTCACAAGATACACCATATGTGATATATAGACAATCTCAGTGAACTTTTAGTGACTTGAGGAGGGAGAGGGAGATGCAGAGATAAGGAAGAAGATAAGTTTGGACAGGACAATGTCCTGTGCTCTTTCTTTGTGATCTTCTGTCCAGCGTGTGTTTTATTGCTTTATTGTAGGGTGAGTTTTATCTCAGCTTTTGTCTTAGCAGGAAAATCAGTTCTTACAGTGAAATGGGTTTCCACACAATTGTTTTTAGTAAAGTCAAATAGTTTGGGTTAAGAGTGTGCAAAATTGGAGGAAATTAGTGAAAAGTCTATTAAGAATTGCTATATATATATATATATATATATATATATATATATATATATATATATATATATATATATATATATATAATTATAATTTATATTTTTTTTTTCCTTGATTAACTGGTACCCAAACCAATTAATTAATCTTAACTTGGGTTTACTAGTGATATAACACCAAATATAGAACATTTATTCACAAGACCAAAGTGCTAATAATCCACAAGATACTGACTGTCATAAAACTTTGAACTGCGTGCACTGACGTCACCACCATTACATATAGGCTGAGGTGCCTCGTGTGATCAATGTAAGCAGTTACGCTTCCTCCAATGGTAAGACAAAGACACTCTCATCTCCCTATTATAAAACACATCTCTAGAGGCATGCTCCAAGCACAGTCTCATCCCATCCCTATTTCCACATTTGAAGTAATGCCACTATAACACAAACCGCAAATTGTAACGCGTGAGCACGCGATAGTTTTCTCGCACTCATGCAAAAGTTTCTTGTGAGCACGCGAAAGTCTGTATATTTTTTATTTTTGCAAAGGTCACTTCAGGGGCTCCGTACATTTTTACTCAGAAAAAAGAAAAGAAAAAAAAGGTGGGGCAAGTCTTTTCACTCATTACCTCCACTTCTGCAGTTATTTTTCCCTGTTTGCATTCACTGATTTCCCAAAGTCATCCTGAATGTTCGATTTTCAATAAAACTGAAACATTTGAGAGAACCACATAAGCTGACTTTTCATACTGTAAATTGATGTTGATTTTCCAAAAATGTTTTTATATGAATTTGTCAGTGTTCCCTTTGGTTGGACACCTAAACTTCATTTATATTATTGTAATTATCTATTGATGCAGTGATGCAACAATAAATCACTGTTATTTGATTTCAAACGAAGGGAAGTAAAATTAATGCTATAAATACAATTTTATTTCATGTCAAATGATGATCTTTTAAAATTGTATTTTTTTCAGTGTAGTTATACAGAAACATATAGTTGTATTTTGAATAGTTACGGTTCCATAAATGTAAATAACTATGTTAATAAAACATGTAAAAATGTAAATGTAAGCAATGCAATAAAAATGTAATCTAACATACTTACCTTTCAGCTGACTGTAAGAAATGTTTGCTTAGCTTAGAATCTTCTTAGAATCTGTAGAATTTGTTGTCAACATTAATTTCTCCTCATCTTTGATAATTAATTTCCAGAAGTGCATTCCCCATTGTTAATTCTACAAAGGTTAATATACTTACAGTAGGATTTGCAAATCCAAAATGCCAGTGCCCTGGACAAACGTCTTTATCACTATCATAAAATCTTGAAGGAGTAGGTGAGGGAGAACACAAACAAGAAGTCAAGTTCAAAGTCCCACACACAGTTAAACAGTGACAGAAAGATTATCTTATACCTTTGTAACGACACCAGCTCAAATGAGGGGAGTGGACAATTATTGATTATTAATTATCAACTATTACTTATTAACTAACAATACTCCTCATTTGAGCTGGTGTTGTTACATATATTATGGTGGAGAATACAAAGGCAACATTTTAAGTTTTGTTTGTGAGCAACTCAGTTTCAATTTATGTGTATATTGTTAATTAATTTTGTACGCGCGCCCCGAAGTGAGAAGTCGCAACGCGATTTCAGTTTAGCAAATTAACAGATGCAGAACTATATGTCTAACATGTTAACCACTGTTAATTGCTAAAGTAACTGAAGTTTCATAATTAAAATTGTTCCTGTAAAGACAAAGAAATCTCTTTGCATTACTACGTTTTAATATTATTAAATCGCCTGTTAGAACGAAGAAATCTTCTTTCAGCGTGATCCAGAACTGTATGGACGATGTTCTCCATTACTGTCAGTAAGAGGCCTAAGTATTGTATCGCTAGATTGAATTTGTGGTTAATCCAGTAAATATTCAGCTAGGTGATCTCTCCTGTAGGTTTACACAGTGGCTTAGCTACCCACGGTGCACCTCTGCAAATTGAAATCATACAAACGATACAGGTTTGATGATAGATTTGAAAATTGGAGTTTTGTTAGATTTGAGTCAAATCAAATTTTGTAACAACATGCAGGAAAAATATACTGTTGCGTACGTTTGGTGTACTGGCGAGGAAACAATCCTGCCAGACACCCTCTTGTGCAGTTAACTGGCACAAAAATATCAGCTGAGATCTAAAAATTACATTTGTGGTTGTGCCGTAAATCGGAGCATTAACACGCGCTCAGATGTTGAATCACGCTGAAGTGAGTAGGTCGTAATTCCGCTGACTAACACTAGAGTGCAGCCTTTTGCAGTGTCTAACACTTCTCAAATTACGTAACCTGATTTCATTCTGTGTGGGCTCAACAGCGCCATCTTGTGGGCATTATTGGATAGGTCTATTTCCTTTCCCTTCTTCTCTGAACTGCTGTTCATTCTATGTGACTCAACAACGCCACCTTGTGGACAGTCTCGGATAGTTATATTTTCTACTACTGTTATAAATGTTTTCATTTATTCAATTTTGCTAGTATTCGGCGTTAGCCAAGTTTCCTATCACTCTGACTGAATACACTTATTTTAATTTATTTTAATAGGTAACTAAAGGCACCGGGGTTGCGGTGCCACCGGCTTGGGCCCGTAATCGCTGCTTGCAGCTATATTTACAATTGAAGTCTATTTTGGGGAGATTAAATTAAAGGTTTGGATGACATTAGATGTTCTAACTGAGCGAAGACGACTTGAGGCCTGTGTCTCGAATCTGAAGGAGTGAATCACTGCCCAGCCAGCACAGCCATGAGGAGCCCAGATGGGCTTGACCTGATCTCAGTTTCCATGTAGTTATCCCATAACATGGGTTATCCCAGATGAAATGAGCACTGCACCCAAAAGGTTGTTTTTTTTAACCTAGTTTTTTGTAATCCTTAAGGTGTCTAGTAAAGGAATTTTGATGTTCCCCACGCAAATTATTGTCCCATTTGTGATTTTTTGTATCATCTTTTTAGTCCATGCTTGATTTTCGGCTGTGAAAAATGAAAACTTTAAATCTACATAGAATCTGAACAATACATCCTACAGACACAATCCACCCCACTTTCTCTTCATCTTTGCATGAGGAATTGATAGATATGAGGATTGTCATGATTAGATGATGTATGGTGCATTAAAACTAAAATAAACGCACTGGATCACTGGAACTCCTTCCCTATGGACCCTATTGATATATGTTTTCTAACTTTTGGATTTTTACGGTCTTTATGATGTCTAATAAGCAAATGTTGATGATCCCTAATTGAAATATTGTCACATGTTGGTCCAAATGAACATCTCCCATAATAAGGAGTTACTATTCAAACCGTTATATTGGTATTATATTTATTGAAACCACTCATATAGTCAAATATGTGTATATATAGGGTATAACAAATCCCCATTAGAATAAACTGAAATAGAAAACAAGTGATTATAATCAAAGGTCACAAGGTCAAGGGCAATGATGTCTATTCATCATACAGCAGGTCTTCATAATCGATCTCTTGCTCCTTGTCTTCTTCACCATCTCCATCCATCTCCTCGACTGTTTCCTCCAGCGAGTCAGAAAGTGAAGTGGGGGAGGACAGGTCCACAAGACCACACTGGTTCCAGGGTACCCTCTTCAGTCTTTTGATTTGACACCATCATCTCTCTTGGATTTCTTTGTAGCAGGATTTAACTCTTCAGACTCACTATAATTTTCTTCCTTGTGTTTCTTTGACTTAGACTTTGACTTGAGCGTGATTAGCAATGATCACCAACTAGCCAATTAGCTATTATAGTATAACAGTGTTGACTTTCTTTTTCCCTAATGTCTTCAAGGCAGCTTCAAACTTGGTAGAGGAGTCTATTTTTCAGACTCACCATCGATATCTCCCTTCTCGTTTTTGAGGATGATTAGCATGCATCAGTTTTAATTTCCCAGATTATCATCAATCATTTTCCGTTTCCCAGATTGTCATCAACGTTGGCTGTTAGTAGAGAAGGTGGGAAGATGGGCCGGCACTGATACAGTGTGGAATTGGATTTCTCCAAAAAGCTTTTTTTGTATTTTGGGCTTGCTAAGTCTGGACTTTCTGATGGCCTCAGTGTTATTGACTTTCGACCACACTTATTGCTCTAAGTTTCAAATTGATTCAAATCTAAATTAAAAAACTTGGCACAATATTTTAAAGTGGGGAATATGTTTATCAGACACTTAAAGCATTACAAATATATAACAGTTTGAAAAAGACATTTGCCATTACATAATGTACAGATAAGACATTATGTAAATGTTGCTTTTTTGGAAATCCAGGGTGGCAACCAATATAGCCAGAAAATACATACATGTGACAATATTTCAGGTGGGATCATCAAAATGTGTTTATTAGACATCTTACAGACTGTAAAAATACAAAATATAGAACACATATTGATAGGGTCCATAGAGGAGGAGTTCCAGTGATCCAATGTCACCATTTTTTTTTTACATTTTCTGGTGTTTATTTGAGTTTGTATGCACTATACATCATCTAATCATGACAATGATTAGACATTACAAGACGAAGAGAAAATGGGGTGGATTGTGTCTGTAGGATATTTTGTTCAGATTCTATGTTGATTTAAAGTTGTTGTCAGACGTCTGCAGAAGTTCTTATTAAAAATGAATAGATGTTTAGATGTTCATGTTTTTTTGAAAATAATGATTTGGTTTGAAGTCACCATTATGGTGATGCACCTGTGATTGGACACATTTGACAGAATTTGTTTCTGATGATCTGACAATTATTGATCTAAAGACTTCTGCTTAAATGCTTTAAATTAGTTGTGTAAACAAATAAATTGTGATAGCCTACAATTAAACTTTTTTAATCTCATTTGTTTAGTTCATCCTCAACTTTGAAAACTGGGTCATTCCTACTAGAACCCATATTGAATGATCAGTCATATAACTAACCCACAATTATTATACAGTACAGTATATGTAATGATATTACTGGTTTGAGTGGAGGTTCATTGTTATTGCACTGGAAAAAAAGGCCACTCCAAAAATAAGCAAAAAAAAATGTATACAAGATATTTTTTGCTTGTAATAAGCAAAAAAAATCTGCCATTGGAACAAGTGAAAATTCTCTTGGTAAGATTTCTTGAAATAAGACATTATATTTAAGCCTTACAAGATATTAGTGATCTTGAAATTAGCTGGGAAAACTCATTTTTAGCTATATTTTACTAGAATTGTGATGTTTTGTGTCTCATAATAAGCTTGTCATGCTCAAAAATAGTATTTTCCCCTCAAAAGTAGCATTTTTTTGTCATCCTGTTTGTTTCAAGTGTATTTAACTCATTTTTAGTTCTATAATTGTTACACTGTTCTAGATTTAAGTCACCACCAACTTGAAATAAGATTGGAAACTGGCATTTTGAGACAAAATGTCTTGAAGTTAGCATTCCTGACTCGTATTAGGTAGTGCTCTTTTGCCATAATAAGCCATAATTTACCATCCTGTCATCATCTCAAGTGTATTTACCTTATTATAAGCTCAGCCAAAGTAATACTGTTCTAGATTCAAGACATTTTACCTTCTAGAGTCAAGACTTTAACTACTGTTTACTAGAGAGAAAAGGTGAAAAACAGACTTGCATTTAACCATTTTTTTATTTAAACAGCAAAAAGTCCCAGAGGACTGCATACAAGGGAAACAGCTTCATTTTTCTCAACATTTTGTCTCACAGTATTTATAGAACTGCAATATGAAAACATAGTAGAACATTTTATAGATTATAAATGTAAGATCCCTTAAAGGAGAAGTTCACTGTCATACTCACCCTCATGTTGTTTCAAAGCTGTATGAATTGCTTTCTTCTGCTGAACAGAAAAGAAGATATTTAGAAGATTATCAGTAACCAAACAGTTTTTGGGTCCCATTGACTTCCATAGTAGGAAAAAATATATACTATGGAAGTCAATGGGACCCAAAAACTGTCTGGTTACTGATAATCTTCTAAATATCTTCCTTTCTGTTCAGCAGAAGAAAGAAATTCATACAGCTTTGAAACAAAAACAGTTACCCATTTTATAGACAATATTAAAAGGATAAAACGTAATGGACATGTGTGTAGGGAAATGGCAGTTTTATTAACAATATAGCATTAAAAGATAGTTTGAGCCACTAATACTACCCCTACCCCTAAACCTAATCATTTCTTAAAACTACGTAACTACAATTATAAAGAAAAACAACAGACATAACTTTTACACGTTTAATCACAATAATTTAGTGAGAAAATGTCAAAACTGGTACCAAAAGTCGTTCACATGACGATGTGTCGCAGTCCTCTCTAGCAGTATATAATAGTTGTGTATGAGGTAACGTTACAGAGCAGAATTTAAAGGGTTAGTTCACCCAAAAATGAAAATTCTGTCAGTAATTACTCACCCTCATGTTGTTCCAACCGCGTAAGACCTTCGTTCATCTTCGGAACACAAATTAAGATATTTTTGATGAAATCTGAGCCATGTCTGAATCCTCCATAGGCTGCTATGTGACCGAAACGTGCTGGCCCAGAAAAGTATTAAAGAGATCGTTAATATAGTCCAAGTGACTCCAGTGGCTCAATCTTAAGTATATCAAGCGACGAGAATACTTTTTGTGCGCAAAAACAAACAAAAATAACGACTTTATTCCACTATTCATTTCCTTCTCTCTGGGCCTCGTAGTGTTTTTGCGTAGCGCGTCTGTGTTACACGTCACCACGTAGGCTCACTATTGGCCGACGCCGGTCATGTGTGTGATGCATGATGACGTGTACACAGACGCGCAGCGCAAAAACACTACGAGGCCCAGAGAGAAGGAAATGAATAGTGGAATAAAGTCGTTATTTTTGTTTGTTTTTGCGCACAAAAAGTATTCTCGTCGCTTGATAAACTTAAGATTGAGCCACTGGAGTCACTTGGACTATATTAACGATCTCTTTAATAACTTTTCTGGGCCAGCAAGTTTCGGTCACATAGCAGCCTATGGAGGAGTGAGACATGGCTCAGATTTCATCAAAAATATCTTAATTTGTGTTCCGAAGATGAACGAAGGTCTTACGCGGTTGGAACAACATGAGGGTGAGTAATTACTGACAGAATTTTAATTTTTGGGTGAACTAACCCTTTAAGTTATTAATCCATGAAAATGTTAATCCGCTTTCGGTTCGCTGTTCGCTCTGTAAAGGCGTGCGTGCTTCTCCATTTCAAATGTAGAAGGCTATACCAAACGCGGCATGTCGCAATCTGTGACGAAGCATGCGAGAGCCAATGAGCGTTTGATATCATTGCCGTAAAACATGTTGTAACGCTTCGGGCGCAATTTTTGAATTTTTGAATTTTTGAATTCACCATAGATATTATATAGAGACTAGATGCCCTATTGGCCGCTAGGCACTGAGAAATGCGGCCGCCATCTTAAACCGGTCGTACTCCTAGTTTCGTTGCATGGCAGCAGTAGATGCCAGAGAGCAGTGTGGAGCATTTTTCCTGTTCTAATCGGCGGACCATCACAAATAGAGCCCGGGGGATTACTTTTAACAATGTCAGTAAATGTCAGTAAAGATTACGGCGACTTTTACCTTCTGTAAAAAGGTCCGGGAAAATAACCTCAGGAAACGTTTATATTAATATAATATAACGTTACCCTCTGGTAAATCAAATAATTTCGAGTTTAAAAGTAGTTTCCTGTGGTTATTTGTATTAAGTATCGAGACGCTTGAAAAGGCATTCAGTTGCGTTCTAGACACAGAGAAGTCTCCCCCAAGTGTTTTCCACATACCATTCAGATCAGAAAGAAGTTCGAAAGCACTTGTTAGAGGCACGAAACATCTTTTAGCGTTAGGTAAGTGCCTATTACCAACATAATCCAAACTGAAGTTAATTCATAAACTGTTCGACCGGACATAACTGTTATCTATCTATCTATCTATCTATCTATCTATCTATCTATCTATATAACGTTAGGTTATTTGTGTTTGCGCACGTGATATCAGGAAGCAATGCAATACACACACGTTTCTTCAACATATTAAAATATTTTACTTTACTGCAACTATCTGTTTCTGCTTCTTTATCATATTTATAGTGTGTGATTTATGAAATACCTTATATCCTACATCACATATTTCGATTTTGGACGTCTGGTCACCTTATATCTTATTTCAGAATATTATATTACTGTTAAGCCTACTATGAATATTAAAGGGGTCATATAATGGTACATGCACTTTTACAAGTTGATTGCACTGAAATGTCTGTTGGCAGTGCCTGTACACAAACATCCTATCATGATAAAAATCCATCCAGTGGTTTTGTTTTAATCTCCTTATATGTTTGACCATCTATGAAATCAAGCCGTTCGATATTGTGACGTCATAATATCCAACGCCCCTTCCGCGATTGTGATTGACAGCAGTGTTTCAACACAAGACCCGCCCTGAGCAAGCTGTGTCAGCCGTCGTCATAGTAGTCCGCCATTGTTGATATGCTGGAGCAGAATGGCGTCTAAGCGATTGTGGTGTTCTGTTCTTAGATGTAATAAGGAACACAGCAGTCATTTGGATGTTCCTAAATCCGAGCCGTTGAAGATGCAGTGGCTGAGTTTTGTTTTTGAAGGATATGCCCAAAGGATTGACGCGGGGATTCCCTCACGGGGATTCCCCACGATCGTCCATGCTTTCATGTTTGCGCGAATCATTTCACACCAGACAGCTTTACAAACGAGAAAAAACGGATCGGTACCAACGTGTTACTGCTGAACCTCCAGAAGATGTGAGTGTAATGTTTTATTAACCTTTATATTAGTATTTATATTAATCTTTGTGAAATTTGCAAACCTTGCTGCAGGCTTCACGATGAATGCGTCTAAGGTTTACACTCAGGGTACATTACGGCATGTTTTCTATGTACGAGTCCGACATTCTCAATATAATTCATAATCCCACGTTTATAACGAATAACACGTGGTTATTGTGTTAGATACGGTGTACGCACAGAACAGAGGGGCGGGGTGAGCAAAGCTCATTATCATTTAAAGACACATGCACTGAAACGGCGTGCTGAAAACAGAGCTGTTTTTGAGCAGGTGAAATTAGTGTTTTCTTACAATACTAATGAGAATTTTTAATTAAAGTATATTACAAACTTTTAATTTAGACCCTAAAGAATCATATCAGCTTGTACAAAAATGGCATTATATGACCCCTTTAAAATACGCCGAACCATGTGTCCTGTATCATAGCAACATGAATGACATTTGCAGCAAAAAACCCCGCGTGAAAATCTGTTCGGTATTCAGTGAGATATGATTAATTAAATGCGCTGACAGCTCATTGCACCTGCCATTCAGATTACACTGAGTGGAGCGGGTGACCGGTCTAAGATGGCGGCCCCACGGCTCGACCGCGCCAATAGGCAGTAGCGGTCGATAGGGCGTCTATCTATATGATGTCTATAGAATTCACTACGAGCGCGGGATGCCGGGATATGACGTTTAGGTCGCTGCTTTATCCAGATGATGAAGATCACTGGATAAAGGGCTGAATTTGGATCTGTTTCTTGCAAACAACACATGGATTATAAAGATTTGGATTACACCAATCTAATAAAATTTATGTCTTTTGTGAATGTATATGTTGTGTTTTAGTGTATTATGGGTCTATAGGAGAAAACGCCTTTTGTGTCTCACGGTAAATAAACCAAATATTACAAAATGGTTAAACGATTAAAGAAGGTATTTTTAAGGTTTTAAAGTGTATTCTTCTCACAGACATGTTGCAACTGTCCCCACTCTCCCCTACTTAGTCTTACAGCCATGATAAAATAGCAAGAGAGTTCAGATGTTAATTTCCTTAGTTTTCTCAGAGAGTTGACCTCTCGTCCAGTTTTTCCAGTCTTACAGCCATGTTGCAACTGTCCCCACTCACCCCTACTAATTGCCAACTCAACCAATTCTGAAGACAGCACCCAGGTTTTCGCTCCCAGTTATTTACATTGTTCATGTAAGGAAAATCAAACTGAAAAGTACTATTCAGATGGGATAAATAATTTAAATGATTTTATGCAACTTTATGAACGAATGAATGAGGCATTTATATAGCGCTTTCACATGTACTACTGTACACCCAAAGCGCTTTACAATCATATCAGGGGATCTCTCCTCAACACCACCAGTGTGAGCATCGGCAGCCACAGAACAACAGCGCCAGTGCACTCCACACACACACACACACACACACACACACACACACACACACACACACACACACACACACACACACCAGCTATAGTGGAGAGGAGAGAGAGTGATCAAGCCAGTTCAGTGGATGGGGATTATTAGGAGGCCATGATTGGCAAGGGCCATTGGAGGGAATGCTTACACCCCTACTCTTTACGAGAAGTGCCAAGGGATTTTTAATGACTACAGAGAGTCAGGACCTCAGTTTAACATCTCATCCGGAGGACGGTACTCTTTAACGGTATAGTGCCCCGGGGCCTCATTTATAAAACTTTGCGTAGGATTTGCGTCAGAAGTGGCGTACGGATGAAACATAGGACGTGCGTACGCACCGAAATATTCGGATTTATAAAACCGTGCGCACGCACATCCTACGCAGTTTTCCCTTAATAAATCACAATCAATTCTAAATGTAGCGCAGCTTTTGCGGCTTCATGTCACGCCCATAGTTGCCCATAAATAGACCGTGAAACGCCCACAAGTTAATATTAATCGATTGCGAAATCATGGCAAACACAGAGGAAAACCAAGAAACGTAACTTCACTCACGTGCAAGCGTGAAGCGCATGATCAGCCATTGTGCGTCATTACGCATTGTGATGGCATCATGGCATTTTATTACCATCCATTTGATTGCATCTGACAAGCTACAGATGTGTTATGAGGATGAATTGCATAACATGCTAATATTATTGCAGAACATATTTATATCTTTTTGCAAATATGTGTTAAATTGCATTTCTGTTGAAATCTTCGTTTGATTTTGTTTGTTTTACACTGCAGATCGATCAAACGGGTGTTCGTGTAGGCTGTTAATTGTAAGACTTGCTTTGTGAAGTCTTCATGTTATTTATGAGAGGCAGTATTGCCATTTCTTTTACACAACGGTCTACAGTTTCACACACTTTCACGTGTTTCTTCCATCTGCCGACGGTGTCGCAATTTCTCATTTCACCCGTTTTTGTGCGTACGCCTGGGTCAGAGTTTGCGTGAAGGACCGCACATTTTCCCGTCAAGTTTGCTTTTTATAAATACCAAATTATTGCGTAGAGAGCGGCGTAAGCCTTCTTTTGTGCGTACGCAACGTTTATAAATGAGGCCCCTGATCACTACACTGGGGTGTTAGAACCCACACAGACCACAGGGTGAGCAGCGCCCCCTGCTGGCCTCACTAACACCTCTTCCAGCAACAGCCTGGTTTTCCCAGGAGGTCTCCCATACAGGAACTGACCAGGCTCAGCCCTGCTTAGCTTCAGTGGGAGACCAGTCTTGGGCTTACAAGGTGATACGGCTGCTGGCAATTTATGATAAAAGAATGATTATGATCTCAAAATATCATTTTAGAGAACTTAAACTTTTGATAAAAACTAACCGGCCTCACGCTGTTCTCCCATGACCCTCAGCCTCGTCCTGCTCACCAGAACTGGTTTTTAGCAGGTTTCATTGCCGTGTGATTTAGCACTCTACATTGCTAACCCGCTCCAGTTATGTTCTGGGTTAGAGATCGCAAACCCAAACTGGACCAATCAGCTGTGAGTAAAATGACATGTATCTGTTGCAATAAAGCCTCTAATAATGTATTATATATTATGCTATATTTTATATTATATGAATTATAAATCAAATAATTACTGTCAAAATAATTATTATATTAATTGACAATCGATAATAAAATTAGCATATAAATGAATGTGTAAATATATATATATATATATATATATATATATATATATATATATATATGTGTGTGTGTGTGTGTGTGTGTGTGTGTACATGTGTACATGTGTACAATCTCTTAATGTTCAGCAGCGGCGCGAATTACACCGTCTCTCTCACGAGAAGTGAATCAAACTGACGCTCTCCATGTTTTGTTCGCTGCATGTGACGCTGGCTCTACAAGAGCAGATGTCCATCACAGCATTAGCATGGTTTATTAAACTGGAGGGACAATGTTTAACTTTAACCCTTTAATTAAAACATCTGACCCAGCGAATAAAGGTCATTAGGATTACTAGAAACTTCCAGGCAGATGTGTTGGAGCTAAACTCCTCCAAGAGCAGGACTGAGCAACCATGATCTACAGTATGGGATCTTTTAAAGCAACCTAACCCTATATAACGTAAGTTCTTCCTGAGATGTACATCAGAGAACACCTGGGCTACCAGTTCCCCACATACCAGTAAAACAACATAGAGTGCCTTGAGAAAGTATTCATACCCCTTAATATTTTCACATTTTGTTGTGTTGGTCACAGCTTGGTTTTTGCTGGTTTATGCATTTTCCTGTTTTTTTTTTTTTTTTTTCTGTTTTTACAAATAAAAATCAAGTCAGGAATCTTGGTGTGTCACTAGAGTCAGAAATTAGTTTCAGTAGTCATGTCAAAGCAATAACTAAATCAGCATACTATCATCTGAAAAATCCTGCAAGAATTAGATGCTTTGTTTCCAGACAAGACTTAGAGAAACTTGTTCATGCTTTCATCACCAGCAGGGTGGATTATTGTTGTTGGAGCCATTTTAATGCAGTTATATATTTGTCCATTGGGGGCGCTCTGACATTGGCATATTAGGAGCACATGGGTAATTAGACAACAGGTGTATTGGGGAAGCACACAGTTTTTTGACCGTGTTAAGCCATGTTCTATGTGGAATATCTTGCTGACCGTGCTTATAAGATTGTGTTGGATTGAGTTTAATGGTGCTTAACCATGCTTCACTGATAGAGAGTCATGTTCAAGGACATATAGAATATGGACAATGTTTGTGTGCAGTATTTGCAAGGTATGGACTTTGAACAACAAAGAATGAGACACTGCAAGAAGCTAATTGGAAGCAATGTTAATTAATTAGAGCACAATAAACAAAACACATTGATTGCATCTTACATCTGTGTTTATGGAGTTTATACGCATTAATTACTTGCTCACTCCTATTACCAGTACAACAGTGATTTAATGGAAAGCTCTTACAATTGTAATGGACTCCTTGTGGGCCTTAAGACCATAAGACAGTTGCTGATCATACAGAACGCAGAGCAGAAACAGAACATGAACACATCACACCAGTCCTCAGGTCTTTACACTGGCTCCCAGTTACATTTAGTATTGATTTTAGTGTTATTACTGGTATATAAATCATTCAATGGCCTAGGACCTCAATACATTGCAGATATGCTCACTGAATATAAACCCAACAGATCACTCAGATCACTAGGATCATATCAGCTAGAAATACCAAGGGTTCACTCTAAGCATGGCGAGTCCGCTTTTAGCTATTATGCTGGAACCAGCTTCCAGAGGAGATCAGATGTGCTCCTACAGTAGTCACATTCAAATCCAGACTCAAAACACTTCTGTTTAGCTGTGCATTTACTGAATGAGCACTGTGCCACTGTTTGTACTGTATTTTATTTTATTTTTATTCTTTATATATTTAATTATTCTTATTTCTTTTGATTGTTTTAATTATTTCTATGTAAAGCATTTTAAATTACCATTGTGCTGAATGTGCTATATAAATAAACTTGCCTTGCCTTAATGTTAGACCTTAGACAGGTGTGTGTCTTCCAAAATCATGTATGCTTTTACAAATAATTTTAACCGTGTGCTGTCAAAATTAAAAGTTGCCCTTAAACCATAATACACTTTGTAAATTCATATTTTACTGATTTACAGATTCTGGACTGGACTGTGAAGATCTGCATGGCTTTAAAGAAAGTGCTAGGAATGTGGGATGTGGTGGATGTGGTGGTGGGGGGGGGGGGGGGGGGGGATGTGGTGTGTAGGTAAATTATGGTAAATTATGTGTAGGTAAATCATGTTATGTGTTATGTATATTGTGTTGCATCTGTTATCTCGAATGCCCAAGATGAATTTCACAATTCAGGCTAATAAGACACAATAAGAGACAATAAAGGCTAATCTAATCTAATCTAATCTAATCTAATCTTTAAAGAATCTTCATGATCAACAGATTCAACATAAAAACCTGCAGCCCGAGGTACAGTACAGATTTAATTAATTAAGATTTTACACCTGTGTATTCTTATCTGTGTGATTATATATAACATTTGTTTAATAATCATAAACAAAATACATGTAAATCTGCATTTTTATCATTCTCTTTCTTGAGCAATTCATAAATGTTTGCTGAAAACACTTACAAATGCTGAAAGAGAAATAAGTAAACAAAGTCAAGGGTCAAGAGCCCAACTAAAGCAAACACTGATCACCATAATGACGACTGACTTCAAACATCGACATTTAAACCTCTGTTAATTCTCAATAAGAACTTTTGCAGACGTCTGACAGAAATAATGTCAGTCTGGTTAGTAATAAGTGAAGCTGGTAATGCTGTTAGTGGAGTTGTTTAATCCTCCTCTGCTGAGATCTTGACAGATTTAATGTCTTATTTTATCTTCAGTTGATTTCATCTATGGCTGTGGTATCGTTCCTTCAGTGATTTACTACATGTGGAACCATTCGTCTTGGGGAGTTTGGAGTGATTCATAAACGGTAGTGTTTGTTTCTTTGATTCAAAACTTGACTTGTCTCTTCAAATTACTTGAAATATATTGCAAAGCAAAATAATGTATTAAGAAATAACAATGCAGTATCATGTAAAAATAGTTAATCAGTTTGGGAAAATTAAAAACATTAATATCTTAAAAATTTGGCTCATGCTATATATATATATGAATTTAATTCCCACTGACTCCGAGACTAAACAATTAACCATCAACCAAGACATTTTTAAAACCAGAGCAATTACAAATATTTATTTTTTAGCTGGCTTGCTATCCAAGACTTTATTTTTTGTAAGGAAACATTTTTTTTCCCCCGGATGGGAAATATGGCAATGCAAAATGCATAATAAAATAAATGCTTTTCTCCAAAACACGCTGGCCATAATTGTTGTATAAATGTCCTCATAAATGCCATGTCCTCAGATGACCTCAGGCAATATATGCCAAGGCCGACACCTGCTGGAGAAAGGATGCCTGATCCTTCATGTTCGCCTCTCTCTGAACTTTGTAAGTACAACTAGTACTATTGTTGCTGTTTTTGTATTGTTATTATTATTAGCAATTATTACTTTTATAATCACATCACATTAATACTACTAATTGTAATCAGTAGTATGATTTAGCCTTGTAGCAGCCTAATAGATTAGTGTTTGTAGAAATTGGAATTTACAATGTAACAAGTTGCATGGTCAGATACTATGTGGTAGGTCGGTTTGCAATGACCAAATGCAATTGTGTAATGAACAGCATGGATGAACTCTGTTTAAATACATACAGCTGCCGGAGTAGGGACATCCAGTAGTAGTTCTCCAGGGACCAGTGACACACAGGCCAGAAACACACAGCCTGCATCAGGTGAGTCTATTTAATAGCATTTATTCAAGCCACATCCATAAGTACAATAGAAAAAGTTGAAGGTGAAGGGACATCCAGGACCGCATCAAGCACTCAGGGCACCAGTGAAACACAGACGACCGAGACCAGGGACACGCAGCCTGAAGGAAGTTAGTCCTTTGAATAACTAATTCAAGCCTACAACCATCTGACAAAATGTACTACAATGTACTTCGGGAGTGACGCGCTGCCAAGATGGCGACGGTCGGCCACGCCCACTTTAGGCTTCAAAAACGGTCTTCAGAAACCTACGGGTGACGTCACGGACACTACGTCCACATTTTTTTACGGTCTATGATGTGGACACTGTGCTAAAGTAGAAGACAGTTCTCTTATGAATCCCCTGATGGGCCAGAGGGAGATGCGCTAAAGAAATTGGAAATTTCCTTTTTCAGTGTCATTGTTGATGTGTCAGTTACATCACTGCAGGAACGCTTCAAGCTCTTGGGTGATGTTGAGGACAAGTTTGGAGTGTTGGTGAACTTTCCTAATTTGCCAGAGGAAGAACTTGCAAAGGAGTGCGAAACCCTCAACAACACTCTGAGCCACGGTGACCATAAAGATGTTGATGGGAGGGAACTGGCACTTGAGTTGAAAAATTTCCCAGTGTTGCCAAAAGCTGACATGACGACAATTGAAATTCTGAATTACTTGGAGAAAAAACCAGAAGAAGTTTTTCCTAAATATGTGGGTGGCCCTAAGAATTGCTGAAAGAAGCATCTCTAAATTAAAATGACTTAAGTCCTACCTGAGGTCAACGACGAGTCAGGAAGGCCTCAATGGGCTTACACTGATGAGCATCAACCAAGAGGTCTCAAGTAAAATATAATTTGATGATACCATCAACGAATTTACCACTAGGAAGTCCAGACGAGTCAAATTTTAATGCTGTGTCACTTTTTAAGGTGGATAGAAATGCCAGAAACAACTGAAACAGAAATAACTTTTATTATTTGAGATGGGGATAGAGCTACAGTTTTGTAGTGTTACATACAGTATCTGTAATAGCACTTTTGTTTGTAGAGGGTATAGTTAATCCAGTTTATGGGTCATAATTTGCTTAAGTGTCCTTACAGGTGTTTAATAGTGTTTTTGCACTAGATAGAGTTAATCCAGTTTGGTAAATATCCTTGAACATTCTTTGTAGCATTTGTGTATGAAAAATGTATTACAGTTGATCCTTCAAGTCATAATTTGCATGTTAGAGTGACTATAAGAGCATTTTTGTTTGTTCATCCATTGAGTCATAATTTGTTAAATATCCTTGAACATTCTTTGTAGCATTTTTGTATATGCAGTTTATTAGAGTGTATCATTTAAGTCATAATTTGCTAGTTGAAGTAATGGAGTGACTATAAGAGCATTTTTGTTTGTATAGTTTAATAAATACTTATCAATTAACAGGGCAAGGCAAAACAGGGGCCGCAAAACTCAATCTCGCCTATGGCAACCAAAGGGCTAGAGCCGGCCCTGCTGAGATGATTAGACTTACCTCTATACCAGAGGGTTTAGACAGCTTCATTTTTGATCAATGCACCAGCAGTTGAGCACTTGCCTAACGGGTAACACTTTATTTTACGGTGCCCTTGATACAGAGTAATTACTTAATTAGGTGCTTAGTAATAGACGTTGTAATAACATGTAACAAAATGTACTTAACATGTAACTAAGTTATGGAACAGCCTGTACTTACAGATTGTAATTACACACATGTAATAGGCAGCCACTGTTACACATGTGTAACAAGCCGAGTTGGATAAGGTTTATAGATACACATGAAGTACACTTAAGTACATTCTTGATACACTTTATTTTACATAGCTTATACCTGTGTAATATTATGTAATTACAATGTAATTAGGAAACTACTGCATACATTTAAGCTGTGAACTAGTGAGTTAAATCAAACTAAGGCAGAGATGGATAAGGTAACACAAAGTACACTTCAGTACATTCTTGATACACTTTATTTTACGTAGCTTATACCTGTGTAATTGCAATGTAATTACAAAGTAATTAAGAAGCTACTGCATGTATTTAAGCTGTGAACTAGTGAGTTAAATCAAAGTAAGGCAGAGATGGATAAGGTATGTATACATAAAGTACACTTAAGTACATTCTTGATACACTTTATTTTACGTAGCTTATCCCTGTGTAATATTTTGTAATTGCAATGTAATTAGGAAACTACTGCATGCATTTAAGCTATGAACTAGTGGGTTAATTCAGATGGATAACATATGTAGATACACAGGTAGTGCGCTTAAGTACAATCTTGATACACTTTATTTTATGTTACATACAAGTAATGCTACAGAACATACACATGTGTAACTGCAGACCTTAGTAGCCTAACATATTTAAGTACTTGTTGTTACATTGTGTTATACTAAGTACTTTCTTACATAATTACAGTGTACAAGTCCGTAACACGTATGTAACAGACTCGACTTGTTACACATGTGTAACAGTGGCTGCCTATTACATGTGTGTAATTACAATCTGTAAGTACAGGCTGTTCCATAACTTAGTTACATGTTAAGTACATTTTGTTACATGTTATTACAACGTCTATTACTAAGTACCTAATTAAGTAATTACTCTGTATCAAGGGCACCGTAAAATAAAGTGTTACCGTACAGGGTAAAATACATCTTTGCATTTATGGAACATGCATTTTGTGAAAGAAGCGAAGAGTATAAAGCAAATATGCTTTCTACTCTTCGCTTCTTTCACAAAATGCATGTTTCATAAATACAAAGTATAGTACATACTATAGTACATATAATACATATAGTACAAATACAAAGTATAGTACATACTATAGTACATATAATACATATAGTACAAATACAAAGTATAGTACATACTATAGTACATTCACAAAATAACTTTGATCAATTATGCATAGAAAAAGGAACGTGAACATAAACTCTCTGCATGTCAATTATATACATTTTCTTTAGTGAAAAAACCCTCTAAATGACACCCCATCTAAATGTTGGCCACTAGCCAGGCTGTTGTCCTCTGTCAGCTGGATCGGGTAACAGCTTGTGTCTCAGCTGTTCATATTGATTTGTTTTGTCAGGTTGTAACTTGTGTCCTAATAAATGACTATTTTGTCTTTTGTTTTCTCAAGTTTATCAAGGATGTTCTGTAGCTGATTCATTAATTTCCTCATTTCAACAATGAGTTTCCCAACCTTTGATGTCATCTCACTTTCGTCTATGTGTTCATGTACAGCTGTTTCTGCAAGTTTGTTCATGTCATTGAGCACACTTGTATTTTTACAAACTGAGAACATGTCAAGCACAAGATTAAACCTGCCAAAAACTGATGTTACTGATGCAATCAAATGTATAGTTTCAGACATCTGCCTAGTCAATTCAGCAATGTCTTCTATCCGTATGACATCTTGCTCTTTCAGTATTTTCTCAGTACGCTTCTGAATGTCTGTCATCTTTTCAGCCATAGGGGTGATTGTATCCTGAAATTCATTCAGTTCAGCTTCAACGTCTTGTGTTAATTGCGTCACCTGCTGCTTTTTCTCAGAGCTGCATGTTATGCTTGTAATTCCAGTGCCTATGAGATTCAAAGCTCCTATGACAGCAATAGCGACAGCAGGAAAAGAAGTCCCTAGAGTAAACAGAGCCAGTAATCCTACAACCATGGCAGCACCTCCAGCTATTCCACACCATCCTGCATCTCTGGATCCTTGAGTGGCACGTCTGTAACCCTTCTCAAATGTTTCAGTAATACTCTGCAGTCTCTCTGTGCACTGCTGGAGTTGGGGATTATCTCTCTCGTAGAGTTCGTTAACCCTCTGGAGTCTGAGGTGTTTTCTGGGCACTGGAGGTGTTCTGACATGCTCTGACATTTGTGCTTTTTTCAGTTATTTATAAACATGTTAATGGCAAAGGTGTAAATTCACTCTATATAGCACAAACAGGGCTACCAAAATATGTGATAACCATGCATGTATATTTTTTTATTTTTAAGAGAATAATGCTTATGCGTGGTTATTGAAAAAATTAAAAATGAAAGTTGCTGAAAGAAGACCTCAAAACTCATAATAAATATGCATGAATAAGACTTTTGAGAAATGGATGTTCTTTCTTCGAGTTCTGGCTTCAAAATTATGTGAAAATAGTCTTGCTTTGTCGTTCAGATAAAACAATACATTGATTTAAATTGATGTAAAACAGGTTTTGCTTGGAAAGCCATTATGCGAGTGGGCGTGAACGAGGAGTGGTTTACACCTTGGAATACAAAATGTCACACCCATTATGCATAATTAGCCATTCACACAGGTGTGACTCTGACTGACTGAGCCACAATGCAAGGACAAAAAAGTCCTTGTAAATATGTTTTGTTATTTTATTAAAAAGGTTACAATTACAACAATAATTAAAATTTCAACAATATTTCAAGTGTACTCTTTCTTTGTAAAAAAAAAAAAAGATTATAGGCCTACATTTTAGGCCTATCTATGTATTCATTAGTTTGAATATAGCCAAAATTGGAACAGCTAACATTAGTTGATGACTTTATTTTATATATATATAAAAATTGCTAAACAAAAGCTTATTTGATATGTATATTCAGTATATTCTACAGTAAAAACTGTACTCAAATCTAGTCAACAAAATGTTGTCTTTCATATTTCGCCTGACTGTAACGTTGTTTTTATGAAATATTAGGGCATATAAATGTTAATTTGCAGTTTAATACGTATTGCTTATACAAATAGCCTACATTTTATTTCAACATATTTCAGTCGATTTTTACTCATAGTAATACAGTTTGCTAAAACATCCTCATTCATTCACACACGCGATTTAAATTTAAACTGTCTTTTTGCGAGCTGTGGTAAACAGCGCGCATCTCTGCCGTTCATTCATCAAAAACAGAAACCCGATTCACGTGAGAAGAAAAAAAAACTTACAGTATTCCTCAGCTCGCTCCTCGATATACCCGCACTTGAGGTACTTTTTAAATTATTGTTATTGCTCACAGTGCTGCGAGACGGTGTTAAAGTAATGATCTGAATAAACTGATATGTGGGCGTTCACAGGTTTGCTTGGATTGCCTCATTCATTTGCGTTTGAATAGTGCGCGCTCTCCGTAGGCGGAGTCACATTACATTTGAATTAGCTCTAATGAGGTCGACTGGAATCGCTCTCTTTTAATACAGATTTCACAAAATGAGAATATGTGTTTTTTATATAAATTACTTCATTTAAGAGAAGAGAATTCAAGCTTCATGCCTGTGTGTCTGAATGCCGGTTTGACTGAGTATTCGCTGAGTTATTGTTCATTTTCGGACGCGTTTCAGAATGGACGACACTGGCAGATAGAAGGCAGAACTCGCATCACGTATATTTTTCTTTATTTGGCAAAAAGCACAACACTTTGTTTTTATTGTGAGTATACACAAAAATAATACACATTTAACAGAATCGATTGATGTACAAAACAAGCCTAAAAGATAAAAATTAATATTTTTATTTTATTATTTTTTTGCACTCATACGGAAAAAAACGAGCCTATCGCGCCGGCGCGATAGCCGACCTCAGGGGGTTAAAGTCCCCCTGTGGTGAAATTCCAGCTTTTTAATATTGTTTATATGTCTATGTGGTGTGTTTTTAATATGCTTTAAGACAAACCATGTTGAAATTCATGAGTCAGCATCATTGCTGAGTATTTGCTGAGTAAACTGCAGTGAACCAAAGACAGTCTCAAAAACACGCTTTGAAATCGCTGGTGTTTCTGACGTCACAAACTACCTTTTAACCAATCAGATCAACGTGTGATCGTCAACCAGTGGATCTCTGAGCTGAGTGAGTGAGTGGAGGCGGGGCTCATTTGCATATTCACAGAACCGCATGGACTGAATGAGGCAAGAGTTTAACATTTACTTTCAAGCTATTTTAAGCTATTTTATAATACTGTCATGAAGAAACAGGAGGAAACTGTCTAAACATTTGAATAACATATTGATAATGTTTTCTGCTGTGAGTGGACTTGTAAAGTTACTACTTTGATAAGCGATAAGTGATAAGCCATATTTGAGGTTTATGGATAATAGGCGAATGTTTGGATTTCCTGCCGATAAAGATCTGTCTGTTACAGCCTGCGTGATTTAACCAACTAATGACATTTTGGTTGACCAAGCCTCTTCTACTCGACTGGCATTGACATGAAACAAAAAAGATCAGTTTTTTAATGAATGATGGTAAAAAAAAAAGTTTTTAGTGTAATCTTAATTGTAGTTTTTCTTTTTTGCGACCTACAGTTGTACTTTGCTGCTAATAGAGATATTCACGTTTTTTTTTCCGCAGTAAAGCACATTTCACAAACATTGCAGTCCAATACCTTTACTAGCGACATAACAGCAATTATAGAAAATTTATTCACAAGAACAACAACCTAATAATCCACAAGAAACTGATTAACATAAGCTGTAACTGACTGTCATAAGACTATGAACTGCGTGCACTGACGTCACTGCCCTTACACGATAGGCTGAGGTGTGTCACATGATCCAAGTTAGCCGTTACGCTTTCTCCAATGGTAAGACATTCAGACCCTCTCATCTCCCTAATATAAGACCATCTCTGGCGAGGCTTCGTGAAACACTGAAACAGTTGAAGCAAATGTGCTGTATTGTGTTGAGGCTTTGAAACAATCCAACACACATCTAGTGATGGGAGAAATTAAGATTTTCAAAAATTTGAAGTTGCGTTGCAAAATGATTCACTGCTTTGAAGCCCTTAAAACGGCACAGGCTGGCGACCCCTGCTGGTCAGAACAGTGTAAACGCAGCGACAACTCAGTCCAGACATGCATACAATTTTCTGTTATGCTGCTATTTTTATCATTTCTATAATAAATATGATTGTACAGCACATTGGTCAATGCTCTGCTGCTTTAATTGTGCTTTATAAATAAACAAACAGGAAACAAACCCATGACTTTCCTAAACTGAAAGGAAACTGATTTCATTTAACTATTTAGAAATGCACTTCAGGGCTGGATCTCAGTTGGGTCTAACAGTAACACACACTGTCATGTTTTCAAAGCTATTATGAATTAAATACTGTATTTGTTTAGTTATAAATGAAGCTATTTCATAATGTAATTTGTTCTCGTTCATTTAATCCCGCTGCTCATAATGGTTTATACTTTTTTATTGATGTATAATGAGCAAGCTTTGGAGGCAGTTAAAAATATTAATGTGCACTTATTTTTTAATTTTTTTTGTGTATATTTGCAACGCCTTTTATTTTCACAGATGTGTTATCACATTGTAATAAAGATTGTTAATGCTGAATTCAACTGTTCATGCATTTACAGCCACTGCATCTGTGTGGTTCAGGCAGCGTTGTGTGACTTACAACAACGGTTTACTTGTACAAAATTTACCCTAAATACTAATAGAAGTACTGCACATTTTAATTGTATAAATACAATGTCTGACTCACAGCAGGCTGCTATATTAACATCAAATGTTATGTAGTTTAGGATAAACTGTAATCCCAGTGCATGAAGAAAGCATTAACCCTGCCATTTTAACATTATATAATTCAACAGAAAAGGCCAAAAACTGAAACAATCGTGACTATGCACTCAAGTTCTGAGGTCTTCATTTAGAGGGTTGTCTTGCATTAATGGTCTTATGTATTTTTTATTTTTATTTTTACTGTAATGTAAATAGATTAAACAAGAAAAACACAGCTTTAACCCAAAGCCACATGTTCATAAGCAGCACTTCCCAGGTGAGAAGTGAAAGAGTGGTCCTTTTTTACACTGTATAATATCCATGATAAGATCCTTTCTTTCTTTCTTTCTTTCTTTCTTTCTTTCTTTCTTTCTTTCTTTTTTTATTGTTTTATTGTTTTAAACATAAATTGCACATAAAGGTAAAACAAATATTGCTATTACTCTTGAACTTCTTCCCCTTCACTTCTGAAATGTTGACCACGCCCCCTGTATGCGTGTCACTTACACTTACTTACACTTACACTCCATTTGAGAGCAGACTGTACATTAGCACACACACGCAAACACACACATTCTCACCGCTAACACTAGACCAACCTTCAGTCCTGATGGAAGCTCTTGTGTGTTCTGCGTCTTAATAAACTTCCATGATGAAACTGGAGAAGCTCGATACACCAGCTCGAACTCCACGGGTTGACACAGAGAAACTCTGTGCTTTACAGTGACATGATGAAGACTAAATTACATTTAACACACACAGAAATAATCTATCCAGTTTAGTTTTAAAGCATTTACGTAACACAAATCAAATATAAACAAGGCCTATAGCTTTTAACGTGCATGAGCTAAAATGACGTTAGAAAAACAGCAGCACATTTTCAGTGTTCCTCCATTACTTCTCTTCTTCTTCCTCTCTCTCTCTCTCTCTCTCTCTCTCTCTCTCTCTCTCTCTCTCTCTCTCTCTCTCTCTCTCTCTCTCTCTCTCTCTCTCTCTCAAACCTGTACAATAGCAGAGCAGAATCAAATGAACATGACAGTATGATTTCAGAGTGAATAAAATATGTAATTTATAAAATGTCTGCAAATACAGAGAAACAAAACTAAGATGAGGAGAAAAAAAAAAATTAGAAACAGCTGAAGTTCCTTAGACTATATTTAACTGTAATGTTATTATTGACATCAGTGATATTACAGTATCTTGGCCTTGCATGTCCCTGAATTGCATGTCTTCAAATATTTTTACAGAGGTTTTTAAAAGAAAATAAAGAAAATCTGAAGAAAAAATAAAACTTTATGCATGCTACACCTTGATCAGAATTGTTCTTCATAAAGGCAATATGCAGTTAAATATACACATTTGTAACACTGATATTGATACCTAAAAAATATAGATTTAATGTCTCTGGCTAATTTTAGACCAGTAAGTTTTATTAATGTGGACTCAAAAAATGTCAAGTTACCAAACCTAAAAACAAAAGGGATAAAACAACCTTATTAATTATGCATGCCCCAGTGCATGATGGGAACACTATTAGAAAAGTTGAATAGGTTTTACTTAATTTTATACCATTGGTATGCTTTAATTTCTACAAGCTTGAATTGTACAGATATGATTTACTTAGATGTTTTGAATTCTTGCCTGAACTAACTTTTTCATGTAGAAATTATTATTTTTTTTTTTTTTTTTTTTCTGTAGCATTTACTTCACCACAGAATCATGTTTATCAGCCGCTGATAATATGAGAAGGCTAATTCATCTGATGTGGCTAAACTCTTAGAAAACTCCCCGATCACGGCTATATCCTGAGATGCCGAAAAGGCTACAAATATGACTAAACCCGACATTTGAAATTGACGGCCAAAAAGCCCCAATCCACCCTGTCGAATTTCGGGTCTGGTCATATTTGAGTTTATTATATAGAAATCTTTGAGCGGCAGTGATGACAAATGACTCGTTTTCCTCGTTTTTTGCAGTATTAAGAGGAACTCATCAACATTAACCGTAACCCTAGACCCAAACATTATGGGACTATCATAATATCTTGAAACATATTTCTCATGTGTATTTTGTTCTTCCAGCTGTTTGATTTGTTCTTCCTCTTTTGAGCCGGAACTCAAAGAAAGAAGAAGAAGGGCGGAGCAGTGAGTTTGCTGTTGTTCATTTTGATTAATTTTCAAAGATTTAGACCTTGTTTATCTTTTATTTATGTTACGAAAATTGTTTAAAACTTAAGAAAATGGTTTATCAGTTCGGTATGTTAAGTATAATTTAGCTTCTATCGTCGCGCTTTAAAACTCAAGAGTTTCTCCCCGTTTCAACTCGTGGACTTCAAGCTCGAGCTTCGTCATATCGTCGGATCTTTTCATTAGGACGCAAAATACAGAAGAGCTTCGATCAAGACTGCAACCAGGTTAGTTTAGTGTAATGAGTTACTAGTGTACAGTTTGCAATAACTGCGTAGGCCTATTTGAGATTGAATTTGCGAGGATTAAGTAATGACGCACCAAACCTGACAAAACCGAAACCGAAACCAAGTTCGTTGGCTACTCTTGATATTTATAATACCTTTTTTTAATAGAAATAAGCGTTAGCTCGTGATTAGGCTATATGATTAGACTCTAAGTATAATTTTCACTCAAAATGAGCCCTTTGTAGAAAAACTTGACAATAGGCTTTTTATTTTTTTATTATTTTTTTATTTATTTCTTTTTCTGCGTGTGCCTGTTTTGTGTTAGGTGTTATACTTTCTAAAATCAGACACAAACGTTACCATTTTTATCATGAAACTCAACCAATAAATGTTGTTTTGATGTGATTTAATATGGCGCGTGACAGATCGTTGTAGCAGATCTTCCTGTTTATTGCTGAATACAGAGCTCTGCACCGATCAGACTAGTTATAGCATAAAAAGAAACATAAATTAGTCGATTGCTCATCAACTCTTTGGAATAGAAACACACTACTTATCATTAGAAAGCCCAGACTTTGATTTGGTTTGAAACTTGTTTGGTTTTCGGTGATTGTTATATTACAATCTGTTATTGACCCAGATATTACTGAGCCGTTTCCACAGAGATGTGTGATTGGTATGTTGAGGCTAGTGTGTCTTTGTATGGCCATGTGAAACTATGGTTATTAGTTATTATGGTTATACGATTATTTTTTGCCTTTAATATCGGACCTTTTCAAGAAACAAATGAAAATATAAATGGACACTGAATAAAATGTCTTTGAAACCGGAAAAAAAAAATAGCAGACAAAATCCACATCAGTGACACGTGTTTCGTGTTAGGCCTACATGTAACTAGTATGTGTATATTTGCAAGAGAACTTCCTGTGTTTTTACAACTGAGATGGTGTTTGGATGAACACAGAAATGTATTGTTAATTTGTTTTAATGTAGTCCAGTGACGTTTAATAAAGAGTTTGTTTGAAATTAATAAGAGCCTCTGTAGACGTCTGACAGAAATACACACACACACACACACACACACACACACACACACACACACAGAGAGAGAGAGAGAGAGATGATTATATTACATATTGTTTAAATACAAATCTAAAAAAAAAAATGTAATACATCTGAGTAATCATCAGTATTTAATTGTAATGAATTATTTTGTGTTTAGCAGATAACTGGAGAGTTGTGGAGGTCTTCTGTGAGGAGGAAACATGATGGAAGAAAACCCTGTGAGTTAAAGCTTATGTTCATGAACCTTATTTGAAGACGTAAAACTATTAACCTGCAATAGTTTAATTTTAATACATTTGATGTATGATGATTTGATATATATTTTATTTTTATTATCAAATTTGTAATAAATAGTAAGTTCTGTAACAAGTATGGCACCATATTGATTTGTTGATTTATTTATTTTTTTTTTTTTTTGCCTTTGTGCCAAATGGAAATACTATTTTAAATACTATATATAAAATTTAAAATGTTTACAGATGAGAATATAAGCCTAAAATGTAAAAGTAAAACACATCTTAAAGGGTTAGTTCACCCAAAAATGAAATTTGGCCCATGATTTTCTCACCCTCAAGCCACCCTAGATGTATATGACTGTCTTCTTTCAGCCAAACACAATCAGAGTTATTTTAAATAATATCCTGCTCTTCCAAGCTTTATAATGGCAGTGAATGGTACCCTAGATTTTGAAGCCCAAAAAAGCGCATCCATCAACCATAAAAGTAATCCACACGCCTTCAATGAAGTAAATGTAATGTTACGTGGCATTGTTTACAAGCTGTTTTATTTCTGCGGATGAAACACTGATTAAGCGATTACTCCAGATACTTCTCAGTAAGCGAACTAAATCTTTCAACATTCCTTCTGATGTTCATTCATGTTTATCCTGTAAATGATAGTGAAGATGAAGAGATTATAGCGTTATATCACGCTTGATTCACTGATCTCAGTGTTTAATCCCTTATCAAAAGTGTTACATTTACAGACTTAAATGTGACTTTACCACCACTGTGAAACTACAGCAAGAGTTCCAACAACACTCTGTTATAATGATGGATATTTAAACGTCATGCAAAAAAAAAAAATTAACAACAGCATCGGAAAAAAAAACAGTAATGTGTCATGCTCAGAAATTCAATAACCAGTAACCACAGAATTAAGATTCATAAAGACTATTTATTTTTATTATATGCTGAACATTAAAGGGGCTCATATAACAATATTTTATATGTGAATTTCATAGATGTATATTAAGAGTACTTTTTTTTTTTTTCCTAAAGATGCATCACTATGACCAACTCCCTGATGTCAGTGCTGACAGTGATGCCAGTGATGACAGTGGATCCTCAAATAATAGCATCGATCGACCTCCTTCATTCAGTAAGTACATTTCATGATGAATTTGATCAACATCAGTTTTGTGTTAGCAGCTTTAAACATCAAATCACCCTCAGAAAATGACAATTTGTATTTACAAAATTTATTTGAAAACAATCATGTTTAAAGGGCAATTAATATTAAATTTAGTCCTGTGTATGTGTATATAATATTGATTGATCCATAAAATTCAGTGCTAAAATTCCTTAATGCATCACGATTCTCTCTTCTGAGCTTAACTTTTTTTTTTTCAAAATGATTTATGATTTGTTGGAATCTGTCAAAAAATTACAGCACTAGACATATTTGAAGTTCATAGAGTCAGCGAAATCAATTTTGAGAAAAAATATACCTTAAAACCCCTGGTAATTTGGGCTGGGTATCGCTCAAAAAAAGTTGATATCAATTCAAAAATGCTCAAAGCACTGGCAAAAGTAGCCTAATTATCATGAATGTGTCGGGGAAAAAAAGAGACATTTTAATTGTCTTGTAATAAACTAGTGTTTTCTGAGTCAGTGTTGGCTGCAAAGATGAAGTTGACGTTGCTGACAGTAAAATGAACCTGCATGCCTACAGAGAGAAATGCAAGTTTTATTTGGATTCCATAATCCGAGAGAATTTACTTTCGATTCAAATTGGTTTGTTTAAAGGTAGACACTTCAAGCTTTTCATATGCCTATTTATCACTTTTTGTGAGGCGAGTAGCCTATAGACTAGGTTTCGGTTCATTTGACGATCTCCAGTTCTGCTTGCAGTCGAATATGGAGCAACTTTCTGCTCTTAAGTTTAAGTTATTCCGTTATTCCTTCATCAGATTTGTTGTGTTGCCGTTCTTGACAGCAATTATCTTATCGCAAATATTGCATTTCGTGCTGTTGGCATCGAGCCTGGTGAAATGGAGCCACACTTTTGTTCTTCTCCACATCTTTTCCATCTATGGGGGTAACTTGGGACGTGGACTCACTACAGCCTCATGTGAGCCACGTCTCTCAGCGTAACCGATGTAAACTAGTGTTTCTTCTTGATGCCACAGCCAATCATTGCTGCAGCTCACTGACGTTGACAAGATTAACCCCTTAGGAAATTTGATACAGAAGAGATTTTTGATATATATAAAAGTATCAAACTCGATACCCAGCCCTGGTAATACCACCAAACTTGGCACACACCAAGTCAAAACCCACACTGTAAATCAAGTCACCTTTATTTATACAGTATAGCGCTTTTTATAATGGGCTACAGAGTGTTTAAGAGCAGCTTTACTGAGATAACAGGATTAGATGATGCAACAAAGTTTGCTTCCAGAAGAAAATAGTGTCACAGTCCAGCTTAAGTAAGTTCTGTAAAAAAAAGTTATTAATTTAGTTAATTTATATATACAGCTGTTCTGGAGAAAACCGTGATATCATCGTCCAGGGCCGGGTTTCCCGATAATGATGTATCTTAGCTCTTAAGAGTGCTTTCTACGTGCAAGATTACGAACGAGCAATTCCACGAGTGTTTCCCAAAAATGCACTTCACATGAACGCGCGAGAACGCGCTCTACGTGCTACTTAAGAGTCGCTGTCCATTCGTGAAGTTCTGAAACATAACCTTATATGGAATCGTATTCTGAACGTTTAACCTAATAATTGTCATCTGTTGTGGATTAGCAATCAAGACAAGTCTATATAAAGCACCTACAGGCGGAGGCACTGACAAAATGGCTGAAAAAAAAAAAAAAACGTAAAAAAAAAGATGTAATTTTTTTGATTAAAATTATTAATTTAATTATTTCAATTTTTTTGTTTTGTTTTCTGACCTTTTTAATTATTTAATTTATACATTAATTTAACCAACAACAAAAAAGAGTAATAAAGTGTACAATAAAGTACAATCAAAACCTTATAATATAATCACATTGCATTTGAATAAAGTTAAAGGTGTAATCTGCCGGTTGTCCTGCAGGTGTCCTCATAAATCTGTCTTCTTACGATGCACTTGGGGACGTACGATTACTCCAGAGCACTCGTAGAGCTACGATGATTTTCAAGTGCTGCTTAAGCTACGATGCTTTTGGGAAACAGACCGTAATATTAAGATCAGTCGTACGATCGTTTTTACGATCTACTTAGGCTTACGATGCTTTTGGGAAACGCAGCCCAGCTCAGTTCAGTTCTCATATAATAGTGTCAATGCAGGCAGATCAATAATATTGTTGAATATTAAATGACACTCAATGAATAATAAAAACACTTATACAACATAAATCAACATTACAAAATAAACCAACAACACAATCTGCTAAAAGTGAATCAAACATAAGTTCAGCAGCACAGATAAAACCAACAATCCACAGCATAATCTATTCATGCCGCACTGCATGCTGGGTATCTTCATATCTTCATGCACTGTAGAAATACAGCATGATGTTTGTTTACTGTAAATAGTTTTTCCCAATAATGTAAACTCACAGTAAAACCACTTCTTTAGTGCAGTTAGATATAAGAGAAGTCATACTGTGAAATTACTGTGAAAGTAATGCAATTATTAACCTGGAATATACTGTAATTTCACACTAAATGTTTAACAGTGCATATCTATTAGAAAAATATATATTCAACTTTTTTTCCCATGATATAAAAATTGTTTGATTAACATTAATGAGACAGAATAGTGATTTATGGTCTTAAAAATGTATATTAATATTTAGTATTAATATGGTAACATGTCATATGGCAATGTCACAATACCTAAAATAACAGCTGGATTTTTAATAAACATATATTATTTGTAATTTTTGAGTTTTGAGTACAATTTAAAATTAAAGAAAATGAACATCAAAAAATGTGTTATTTTCTGTAAAATAAGGATTTGTTTTTACTGTGTGTATTTTAAAATGGAACATTAATGCTTTTAGCACCACTCACCAGAGATTTTAATTCAGAACTGCTGTGATACGTACAAACTCCATCATAATAAAACGTTGCCATATTGGCAAGGCAAGGCAAGGCAAGGCAAGTTTATTTGTATAGCACATTTCATACACATTGGCACAGTGCTCATTCAGTAAATGCACAGCTAAACAGAAGTGTTTTGAGTCTGGATTTGAAAGTGACTACTGTAGGAGCAAGTCTGATCTCCTCTGGAAGCTGGTTCCAGCTGCGGCTGGCATAATAGCTAAAAGCAGACTCGCCATGCTTTGAGTGAACCCTTGGTATTTCTAGCTGATATGATCCTAGTGATCTGAGTGATCTGTTGGGTTTATATTCAGTGAGCATATCTGCAATGTATTGAGATCCTAGGCCATTGAATGATTTATATACCAGTAATAATACTTTAAAATCAATCCTAAATGTAACTGGGAGCCAGTGTAAAGACCTGAGGACTGGTGTGATATGTTCATATTTTCTGGTTCTGCTCAGAATCCTGGCAGCAGCGTTCTGTATGAGCTGCAACTGTCTTATGGTCTTTTTGGGAAGGCCAGTGAGGAGTCCATTACAATAATCCACCCTGCTGGTGATGAAAGCATGAACAAGTTTCTCTAAGTCTTGTCTGGAAACAAAGCATCTAATTCTTGCAATATTTTTCAGATGATAGTATGCTGATTTAGTTATTGCTTTGACATGACTACTGAAACTAAGGTCTGACTCTAGTGTCACACCAAGACACTAGATTTGGCTTGATTTTTTGTTGTTTGACCCCTAGAGTGAAGGTATGCGTTCACCTTGAGAACTTCATCTTTGTTTCCAAACGCAATGACTTCAGTTTTGTCTTTGTTTAACTGAAGAAAGTTTTGACACATCCAACTGTTGACTTCATCAATGCATTGGCACAGGGAGTCAATGGGGCTGTAATCGTTAGGCGATAGGGCTAAGTAGATCTGTGTGTCATCTGCATAGCTGTGGTAAGCAATTTGGTTCTTTCTTAAAAATAAAAAACTTACTTACTTAAAAATAAAAATCTGCCTGCCTCTATGGGAATTTAACATAGGGATGTCCAAACTTATGCACCCTGTATTTTAAGGAAGAACATTTATTTATTTACGATACATTATTCATTCACAAAGAAAATCGGTGTCCTTAAAGGTTGGATTTTTCCTAATTTTTTAAATTAAGGCATTAAGTTCAATTTCCAAAAGATGATTTTTTTTCCCTCTTTTTAGTCAACTTTAGCATGGGTGCCTAAACTTATGCATAGCACTGTATATATATATATATATATATATATATATATATATATAATGAGCAAGCGTTTGAGATACTGGACATCTTGTTGGTTTTATACGAATTACTTAGAGAATATTTGTTTTCAGTTTGAATCCGATCATTTAAAAATACACACTTAAATGTTTATAAAGGTATATGGCTCATAAATGTGTGACAAGTATTCGCTGAGATTTGTTTCAGTTTATAGAGAAAAAAAAGTTCACCGCGACGGAGAGGCAGAACGCACACCCTGTTTATTTTCTTTATTTTCTTTATTGCATAAATGACGGAATAATTTAAGTTTATTGTGCTACAATGTGAAGAAAATCCAGCAAAACGCAGGGGCATATTGATATAAAAAATCATCATATTGCGTCATCAGAGGATTTTCTGGGCAGAGGCTAAATACAGCCAGTAGTAGGAGCTGTCCCGCATGTTTTCAACCCGCCCATAGAGGGTGGGATCTCACTCACAGAATGTACAAGAAGTGTCTGCCGTCTTTCTTGGGAAGCTAAGCTAGCAGGCTCTTGTTCTGTGGAGAAAGCTGAGTAGTAGGAGAAAGCTGAATGGGTTACCATGCTCTTTTTCCTGGACTTGTCCGGCGGGCGAGATCGTTCAAAATGTCTGGGATTCGGGATTTGCTTTCTGCTTTCTGCAGTCGCCATTCATTGTTTACATGCACACCTTTTGTTTCAATCTAACTGAATTAATTCCGATTTGTGAATCTAATAAGTGATCGGTTGATGTGCGTTTTACCATTGCTAAGAAAATTCCTGCTCCTCTGTGAGAGATGCGAGACCCGGTGCATCTCAGTAATGACACCACCGGCCTCGCGCCGTTCTCCCGCGGCCTCAGCCTCGTCCTGCTCGCCACAGTAAACATAATGAATGGCGACTGTAGAACGCAAAAGCCGAATCCCGGACATCTTGGGCGATCTCGAAATCCCTGGCAAACTCATCACAGAGTCTCACTAGTAGCCTAACCTTGTTGTTTTAAACTGCGCTCTTACCGGTAGGCATGGTTTGGAAGTGGCCTCCTAGGGCAGTGAAGCAAGTGCATTCTGGGAGTTGTTGTCTTTCATCCACATAAGCCAAAAATACATTTTCTGGCTTTTCTCAGTCTAGAAAACTCCAAATTCAAAAAAAATTCACATTTCTTCTACATAAATGGCCCATTTTAAACACACATTCATCTTTCCAGAGGTGAAGTATCCCTTTAATATTAAAGGTGGTATCAGTGATTTCATGCCCAAAAATATTTTTATCACATTCATCTAATCTTTCCTAACGATCCGCTAGCTGCCCGCCCCATAAGCATGCCGTCAAAAAAACGCATCTCTGTAGGCAGCCTAGGCACTGAGATCTGCACACAAAAACAAATGGTTTAGCCAAACACTCAAAACCAAAACAAATAGTGTTCCAACCAATCACCGACAGGGGGAGGGTTTTGTAGATATAATCTTTTAACAAATAAGGTCATTTGCATTATTTGGCTGAGTATGAGCAGCTCCTCCTCCTATGTGGTTTGATCAACAAAAACTCCCTGGACAAACTTAAGAAGGCATTTTTACATTTGGAGTGTTACAGTACACAAGTTACGGAAATCCAATGTATGTTTCGAAATAGTTTGAGTTACGCTGAAAATGCATCTTAACACCTTATCGCATTACCAAATAATAAATGACAAATGTCATTGTGAAAAACTATTTTCATGAAATAAAATAATAATAGCTACAAATAATTTACATTTAAAGGGCAACTAGGTAACTTGTTTACCTTAACTGAACAGCTTCGGAGTCAGTGGAATGGTTATATTACTTATTTCGGGTTGAATGGTGGTGGTTTCGCACCCCCCTGGTGCCCGAGAGCGGAAAAAACTCACTTGCAACTTTGGGACGCGGGTCGTGTTCCAGGAAGTATCGCGTGATATCAGGTCTCGCGATGTAACGAATTGCTTGACGGCACTGCACACGTAATTACACGCCCCCATTCAAGCACCGGCTAGCTATAAGCGAAGGGCAATGATAGATTTAGTTATGGCTGAGCCTGTAAAAAAAGAAGCAGAAAGCTAGGAAATCATTGTCGGAGGACCAACGAAAGAGGAAACGGGACACTGACTGAGCAAGAAGTCAGACTCGAGTAAATATCGAGTCTTTTTCAGAATGGCGAGAACTGAGAGAAACAGAAGCCTGCAAAACGGATGCTGACCTGGCTGCTGTTGCAAGTATCTTTGGAATAAACTGTGTTAAATTTCAAGTAATTGTGACCTCAGGATGTTTGCTATTGTCTGTAAATGTTTTTATTATGATCGCTGTCTGTTACGGGCTTACTAGTAACGTTACGTTAGATACTACTTTGATGTTAGGCATTGTCATTAGCAAACACGTTTGATTTCTGTAGTTGTGTGGCCGTTCCTCTGTAGGTTTTATTTGTGTAACTTACACTTTTATTTTATGTCACTAAGTCAACGCGTCTGATAATAGGCAATAAACATGTTGCACATATCATGATCGAGCTAGAAAAAAACGTTCTGATGTTTTCTTAGACAAGCAAAGGTAAACTGTCATTCTACCAGATGAACTTATAGACCTTGCTAATATAACTTTAGACAAATATTAACCTCCGATATATATATTTTATGCTCATGCCCACTCTCCCAAAAACAAACAAACACGAAAGCAGTAGTTCGCCTTGTTCATATCGTTCGTTCCCGGTAAAAATACTAAAGTTAGTATGCATGACAACCTATTTTTTACAGTCTATGATGACAACACAATAAAAAAAAAAAATCGCCATCAGTTGGAAATAAAATATTGCTTTACTTGCCTCGGTAGACATAACTGGTTTTGAAATAGCCGGTTCCTCTGCTCAGCTGGGTTGCTCGTGGCGAGGGGGGAGGAACAACAGTTCGTTTTTACAGCAGAGTGTATGAAAGCATTATACTACCAGACACTAGGGGGAGCTTCGTAGAGAAAAAACACTCAGGGTTGCCTGGTGTCCCTTTAAATAACATTAAAATACATGTAAAATCAAAAATTATTTTGACCTCTGTGATTGTCTTTGGACTTTGTAGTTACATTTGTTGTTATTTTGTTTCATATTGGTTCAGAATTGTTTCATATTGGTTTCAGATGCAGATTTTGTCCTAAAAACTTTGACAGCGTTTTCTCAAGCCTCTCCTGTAACTGAACACAGACACACAATAAACAAGCAAGAAATTAAGGTAATTAGAATTCATTGTTGTAAGTTAGATTACTAAATTATATTATCTAAATAAGTATTATGTCACTAATTCTGAGCAGTTGTTAAATGAATGTATAAATGTGTTGTTTAGATCATGGAAACTCAAGATCCTGCTGTTGCTGAGGCAGTAAAGGCATCAGGCGAGTCCACCCTAAAAGAAGCTACAGCAAAAGCTAAAGAAACAGTTGATCAGATGTTAAATGTCTCACTTAACATCGCCGTGACTGGAAATACAGGATCTGGGAAATCCTCCTTTGTAAATGCACTTAGAGAGATAAGTGAAGATGATGAAAGAGCAGCACCTACTGGAGTTACCGAAACTACAATGGAAGTCACCATGTATGAACATCCTACAATGCCAAATGTGAAGATCTGGGACCTGCCTGGAATAGGATCACCAAAGTTCAAAGCAAATAAATACCTTAAAGCTGTCAAATTTAAGGACTATGATTTCTTCTTTATCCTTAACTCAGAAAGGTTCACACAGAATGACATCATGCTGGCTAAAGAAATAAGAAAACAGAAGAAAAACTTTTACTTTGTTCGTGCCAAGATTGACTATAGCATCAAAGAAGAGGAAAGGAAAAAGGGATTTGATGAGCAGAAAGTTCTTTCCAAAATAAGAAAGGACTGTCAAAAAAACCTAAAAGATGTGGGAGAACCTAAAGTCTTCTTGATATCGTCTTTTGACTTGGAGAAATATGATTTTGAAATACTTAAACACACTCTCGAAGAAGAGCTTCCAGGCCATAAGAGATCTGCTCTTCTACAAGCCTGGCCAGTGTGCTCCGCAGCAACTCTTGAGAAGAAGATCAAATACTTTGAAGACATGATCTGGGCTGCATCTCTTTCCTCTGCTGGGATAGCAGTGGTCCCTCTGCCTGGTCTGTCAGTAGCATGTGATGCAGGCATAGTGTTGGGTTTCCTCTCAAGGTGCTACTATTCATTTGGTTTGGATGACAGATCACTGTCAAGGCTTTCAGAAAAAGTGAACAAGCCCCACCTGAAAGATATGGCCAAATCAAAGTTAGTTGATGCCATCAAAGAAAAAGCTGTGACCAGAGTTTCTGTTTCTGCTGCACTCACTACCATTGCTACTGTTGAATATTTATTCAGTCTCGTTCCAGGTGTGGGTAGTGCCATTGCAGCAGGAATATCCTGCATTACGACTCAGTACCTCTTGAGAGAAGGATTAAAAGACCTGGCAGAAACTGCTCGAAATATCAGAAAAGAAGCTGGGCTGAATACAGCTTAAAACTACAAGCTCCTTGATCATAATTAATCCTAAGAATGTATGTGGTCCTAGTTTGTTCTCTTCACTGATTTATGTCCAATAAAGCATGACTTGTTTTCTGTTAGACTGCGTGGGGTTTTAGCAAAGAGATAATATTAAAACAACCTATGCTTATGTGCATGTAAACTATATAGCCTACTGGAATATATGATAAGTTAAATAGTTGAATTTTTCACTTTTAATTTTTCCATTGTGTTTTTTTTCATCACTTTTTTTCCCAGTCATTTATAATGTCTCATTTATCATAGAAAAAAAAAAAAGTTTTTATGTACTTTCAATTGAAATCTGGATTCTTTTACACATTTAATCATGTAATAATGTCTCATACATAAAATAAAAAATGTGTTTCTATAATTTTTTTGTGATAACTTTTTATGCAGTTCAACTACTCCCAATATTTTTATAATAACAATCATAAAACATATATATATATATATATATATATATATATATATATATATACACACATATACATATTTTATAATAGGGCAGAGGGGGATTACAAATTAATTTAAAAATTAATAAATGTTAAAAGACAGATAATGTTCCTTAATATGATAATAATGATAATAATCTTAACGATTTGTATTCAAACAATGATGAAATATTTTATTTATCCAATAGAAAACAATTGTAGAGCTAGTTTGAACACTATAAAAGCCAGATGTGTTTGAGGCCTCAATGGCGTGTGATTACAAAGGTCAAGAGTATCTGAGAAGTTTGCGTGGCCACTGCACAGTTTTTGCTTAGTCAGTGATTTTTCCAGTAAATAACCCTAAAAATTCTAAGTATACTTGCAGCCAGAATAATTATCATTATACTTCAAGTGTGTTAATGATTAGTTAACTTGAAGTGTGCTATTTTGAAACAACTAATTTTGTACTAAGTATATTTTAGTTGTAATACAATTGTAGTAAATCATAACTTTAAGTGTATTTAGTGTACTTTTGTGTAATAAATTGGAACAATAGGTTCATTAATAACTTTGGCTTATTCCAAAAACTACTAATTGCATACTTTGTCTTCAATAACAAATGTACATTATTAGACAAATAAAACTTAGCTATACTTTGTACAAAATATATTGTATACTATAATGTATTTTGAAAGTAATCTTCAAGGAAGCTGAAGAAGAACTCAAACAAACCAACTCCCAAGTGAAGGAGAACAGCAGGAAGGTGTCTGATTATCAATCCAGGATCTCTAATATTCAGAAGGACATTTATAAGACCAATAATGTGCTGGATAACATTCAGAAGGACATTACAGAGGTGAAGCAGCAGCTGGAGATCTCAGGTGATGTTCAGGAGAAGGTCAGGAGAGCCACACATCTACTGAGTGTCCTCAGAGGAAGAGTCTCTGTGCTAGAGAGACAAACCCGAAGCTTCATCCTCTGGAAACCTGTGATTAATATGATCAAACATGTGCTGAAGGCAGCAGGACTCATGGCAGAGGATCAGCTCGTCTGTAGTGAAGATGTACCAGACCTCATTAATGCTCTGAGGGAGAATATGGAAGGACTACTGGCTTTATGTGACTCACCCAATAATTCTGAACATGACAGTTATTACTGATCATCTAACTGTGAAATGCTTACAGAAGAAGAACATTGAGTAGTGGCAATAAAACATAAGACTTTAACATGCAAAAGCACGACTTAACAACAAACACACCAAAACTATTATAGTGAATCAATTACTTTTGAAGTAATCAAACCTTTATTTATTATGAAAACCATTTTGAGGTACATTTTATTTTATAAACTATTCACAAACTGAAACAAATGTTTTATTGTTTTTTTTATATATATATATAATTATTCAATATTATGTATCAGTAGGCAAGCCAATAGATGATAAATAGTTTTCCAGTGTGCTGATGTGTAATGTTTCTGACAAAGTCATTGCAAAGTTGAACAAGATTATGAATGATTATATAAGATGTTAATTATAGCTTTACAGGAAATTTTATCAACTGTTTTAAAATGTTGAACACATTTTTATTGGAATTCCTTCATGTTGTTTTTCCACACTTTATACAGTCTGCTCGTGACAAGCATGTTTTTGTGTTTTTTATATTTATAGTTATAGTATTTGTGCTAGTAAAACATTTACACAACTTTCCCTCGGTAATGAAAGCAGGGAACAGTGAGAACAGCTGTATTTATGTGATTATGTTACATTACATTTAATGCAAACAAATATAATCTATAAAAAGAGGCTAGTAAATAAATACACAAAACAAACATTCTGTCATTTTTAGTCTCACCACTAGAGGACACTCTCCATAAAACATGAGAGGAGAAAGAAGATTTCTGAATTCATTTTGATTTCAATTGATTCAATTGCTTTGCAAAAGGATTAATTGTGTTGAGTTGCTGGGAGCAATAGAAGAGCATGACACTACAGCAACGCCAAAAGTCATGAGACTGTAAGGACTGGTTTTCCTGCTAAGACCAAACTCACACACAATAAAGCCATAAAACGCATCCTGGACAGAAGATAGCAAAGACAGAGCACAGGGAGTGTGACTTTACCCGTCCAAACTTTTCTTCTTCCTTATCTCTGAATCCCCCTCTCCCTCCTCCTTTCCTCTTCTCGTGAGTCAAGTCACCAAAACTTCACTAAGAATGTCTATATATCACATATGGTGTATCTTGTGAATCTATTGTTTTTCCTTTTCATGTTTGGTATCATTTTAAGTGTCTCAGTGTGATTGGTAAAATGGTCTTGATTTCATTGCAGTCATTGGTTTACTGAGAAAGACTGAGAACTTAGGAGAATCCTGTTCTCCTCTCTGGGTGATGTCTCTTTAAGATATCTCAAGAAACCAGGAGTTACCCCCTGGGGTACATGGATTGACCCAAAACAAACTCTAAACAATATTTATAACCCTTTTGTTCTGGTCAGGGTATTTAAGGCGAGGGGACAGAGCAGTCTTTGTTATTTATTATACTTATTTTCTTATTTATTATTTCTGAATTGGCTTTTAATCACTTGTGTAATTGACATGACACATTTTACCTGACAAATAAATGTTACATCTTGATTCATTCTGCATTTTTAGAAATCATTATTTCCAGTAGATTAAAGTGCAGTCTGGTGTTTCTGCAAAGCTACTCCAGGATAGATCACACCTAAGGCACTAATGAATGGAGCATGGAGCACATCATTAAGGAGACCTTCTGATTTCTGACTATCACTGACTTGGTGCAAGCCCACAACTATTAAAAAAATACACCTTTGTTATGAGTCAGCAGTGAGCAGCCGCTTAGGGTAAAATAGTTGCACTGCATCCTCTGACTATTTCAGACTGGCTAGTTTGTGATCGTGAGCAACCATTATTGACGTAACGTCTCAAAGTGACACCGGGTCCTTAATGAAAGAATATTTGAAATTATGAGATGCTTAGAATAATCAAAGATCTAAATTAATTCATAATTTATATTATGATTTCTTTAATCGGAAACACGATCTAAATTTGATTATCATTTGAAATTGGAGTCAGATTAAGCGTAGAGCTAAAGTAATATTTATAAATTCCAATAAATAAACTAAATTCACTGGAGAGCTGAAAAGACATACACACATTATCCCTTCGCCCAGGCCGTTGGACTCCGTCATTGGGCCAATGGGTGGTCTTTACAGTGATGCATTGTTTGCTCTATGGAGCAAAAAAGTTGAGCCTACCTTGTGTAAACTCAAGAAAGAGTACATTGGAATTAAATGTCCAGATGAGGAAATGCTCCAATGGTGGGACACAATTGGCAAACGTCTGGATTGCAGAGAAGGGAATGCTCGAGTAGTTTGACCAAGTGGAGCTTTATCTCCTCACAGGTTCCAGGTGCACCCGATCAGCAATCACCTCAACAGAACAAAGATGACTAACAATCACACAGGGGCCGTCACAATACATCTGTTTAAATTCAGTGACTTCAGGGGCCTGTTTCAGAAAGGAGGTTAAGTGAAAACTCTGAGTATGTTAACCCTGAAATGAGGGAAACTCTGAGTTTTCTGTTTCAGAATGGGAGGTATGTTAAACCTGAGAAAGCAGAGTAAGTCAAGCCTGTTTCAGAAAGAGAGGTAACTTATACTCAGAGTCAGTTACCATGGTGACTTACTCTGTGAACCTAACCTGGTCGGGAGCAGGTTTTCTTCGGGAAACCCAGAGTTTATTTCGTCTCCTCCCCTTTTTTAAAGAGGAAGTGGTATTTAATCACCTCATTCATTCTTTCAGTACATTTTTATTAATAAAATTAATCTTTTATTAATAAATAAAATATTGTTTTTTGTTTTGTTTTTTTTTTTTTTAATAAGATGAAGTCTATGTAACTCCTTAACTGGCAACTGAAAATACAGTATTAGATTAGAGTTACATAATGTAGTTCTAAACAAATTCTACAGAATTAAACTGTGGCATTTACTGGAAATCACTGAACTGTTCATCTGTGCACCAGAAGTTGATGGACCGTCCTCCTGCTGTTCTTCCACTCTCTAGGAGCGGAGGGAGAGATAAGAATACCCGTTTATACTTAGATTTAAACTTAGATTCTATAGGCTACTCCACATACAAATGTGAAAAAATATTAATGTGTAGATTGTTTGATGTGTAGACATAATATTAACATTACCTCTGTAGGCCTCTCTTTGGCAGCAGAAGCTCTTTATCCCCATGTGATGAGCATTTGGTCGAGTGCACTTTATAGCACTATTTGTCATAATTCCTGGTGTATTGAGTGGCTATAACTGCCTGGGGTTCTGTTGGGACAGGAGGCTCCAAAAGACATATATTACCATCAGAATCTATTGGGACCAACATAAATCCTAACCCAAAGTAAAATAAATGGAAATATCAAAAATAGCCTATATAAAAAATAACACGTATGTAAACCTCTTACATTTTATGAAGGCCCTTGGATCTTTGGGACTGGCTCTGAAGTCCGTCCGGGAATTCCCTCAGCCGTAAATGCTGCTGCACTGCTAGACACTGGATGCTTTAGTTATTTAATCTGTCAAATGTTTGTAAAGCCAGGTAACCTACACCCATGATATGCTCAAGCCTTACTTGACTGAATTATGTTTTTATATTTAATTTACAGCTGCTGCCATGCTCTTTTAATGCCTGCAGGATTGCACCTACATGAAAATTAAAATTAGGTTGAATAACATACTGTTCTTCCAGTTTCACCTCTGATATTATAACAGTTGGGCAAGTTACTTGTATTACTAACTACAAATGACATCTTCAACAGTGTAATTAGATTAATGTAATAATGACTATATTTAGAAATTATTGGTCTACTTATTACTAATTACTAAATCCCATGTCAACCTTAAAGGGGTGGTTCAGGATTTTTGACATCAGACCTCATTTTTAAGTCAGCTTGGTTGTTATTCATCAGTGGAGACATTTTTTTTTTAAATTATCCAGTCCTTATATTTGGATAGTTAGCCGATGCTAGGCTAGCACGAGTCAACGGGAGATGCGTTAGCCTGCCATTAAAAACCGTTTTACCCACTCCACAGTGCACCAAACGCAAATCAATTAAAACACTAGACTATCGATGCAAATGTCCGTTGAGAGAATAATGTTAGAAATCAAACTTACCTTTCATCACATTGCATTAGTTATAATTTGTTCCCTGTAATCATAAGCCTTGTCTACAGCAGCAGCGGAGTGATATTGATTACCTAAGCAACCGAGTGAGCCGGTACACACATGTACTACACACACTGTAGAGCGCTTCTGTTCTGTTTGCTTTTTGCCGCATTACTAACCGGAGCAAAGTAAAATTCCGCAGCTGCTGAGAAACTAGTTCCTTTGGGATCATTGAGATGGAAGGTAAGTTTGATTTCTAACATTATTCTCTCAACGGACATTTGCATCGATAGTCTAGTGTTATAATTGATTTGCGTTTGGTGAACTGTGGAGTGGGTGAAACGTTTTTTAATGGCTGGCTAACATGATCTACCATTGACCTGCGCTAGCCTAGCATCGGCTTGCTATCCAAATATAAGGACTGGATAATAAAATAAAATAAAAAATGTCTCCACTGATGAATAACAACCAGGCTGACTTAAAAATGAGGTCTGATGTCAAAAATCCCGAACCACCCCTTTAACCACTTGAACAATACAAGGAGAGACAAGAAACAGCACTTTTAATGCTTTCAAATAAACAATATACTATTGTATGAATTATTCTTGAATTGACCAAAGTGTGTAGAGGGAGAAGGTTACATTAAAAATATAACTTTTAAAAATGTATGTTAAATAGCCTATACAGAATTGTTCTATAGTCTAATACAATTACATCAGATTTAACTTTAAATTACAGAAGAATTAAGAGTAATCCCTTTAATTAAATTACATTATTTAGATTACTTGGTCATTAATTACACCCATCACTGTATAACAGTAATTAAAATGTGAAGAAATATGCAGACCTCTTTTTGTCTGGCGCTGTTGCCATGGTGACTCGTAATATCTGCGCTCCATTGATAATGGCTTTTTATAGTTGGGGTGCACGCGCTTAACTCAGAGTTGATTGAACTAACTAATTTCAGCTGTTCTGAAACCAAAAACTCAGAGTTTCCCATCTCAGGGTAAGTCAACTCAGAGTTCAAGTTTTAACTCAGAGTTGGTTGAACCTCCATATTGAAACAGGCCCCAGAAAAAAAGCTTTATCATTATAATCGTGTTTATTTATAAATATATGATAAAGGCAATAAAACACATTCTGTTGATCTAAATTTTCCCTTTGGATCCAAAACTGTCCAGATGTAGAGTCATGATAGTGAGTGTGCTATTGTTTGATTGCTGTAGATCATTAACCAACAGCAGCATTGACTCACAAGATATTCCTCAGACACACGCAGATATCACTGGACATAAGTTTAAATTACTGACAATATACTGTTAGAAAACGGATGGAAATGTATTAGAAAAGGTCATCAGTATCATCTGTTTTTATTCTCCAGGTAAGAGATTTATTTTCTCTTTGGGAATATTTTTTTTAATGCGAGACAAAAAAAGCCATGCATAATTATTTGTATTTCTTTTTGTGTCATAATCATTACTAAAAGGTTTTTTTTTTTTTTTTTTTAATGAAGATAATATGATGCCATAAAGAACCGCATGCGCAGGGTAAGATTTGTGAAAAGATAAACTCTGAACATGGCTGAACAGGCTACAGAATAAAGTCACAGCAAAAATACAAGCAAATAAAATAGAGCATTTTGCAAAAAGTTTGTTTTACAGTTGCAGATGTAAATATGTATAACAAGTGTATAATGTGCTTTTTGCTTTGCAGACTTGGTCTGAAGATTCGTTCCATGAGTGAATGGTTTGTTTCAAGTAAAACTTTTAGTGTGCAAGCCTGTGCTGACAGTGATTCCTCAGATAAGAGCATCGAACAACCTCCTTCATTCAGTAAGTGCATTTCATGATGAATTTGAGCAACATCAGTTTTGTGTTAGCAGCTTTAAACATCAAATCACCCTCAGAAAATGACAATTTAGGCAATTATTTTTCTGTGTAAATTGTGTTTGTACTAAATTTATTTGACTCATATAGGCCACTGGGGGGCGGAATATATCACCTTACCAGACAGCTCCAATTTTGGCATGTGGGGCAAACATGACATACCCAAAATAAAAAGGTCCTTGCTCATAAGTCATTCTGAATAGACACATAACCAACATATATTTAGAAAACCAACCCTTGAGAGTTTACAGTTCAAGACTCATATTTAATCATACTGTTATTAATATTGAGATATATAAGAAAAAACAAAAACAAAAAATATTAAGAATATATAAATATTAAATGTGTAAAAATATTATGTGAATGTAGTATAACAACTTATAACCACAACTAAAGTGTAGCCACAAGTGTGGTCATGCTTCATTTCAAATCTGAGGATGATATCTCTAAAATTATCCATGCTGTGAAGACTAAAGCAAGAGTTTTTTCAGTAAAAGCTTATCAAATATTGTATTGCCCTGTAAACACCCATTTACAGTCTTTGACTAATGTCTGGCGAGGAGAACTGGCCCATTCATGCTTATTGTAGTCAATTGACAAACCTTTCATACCTCTGCCTCGATGAGACTTCATCTTCATTATTATTTTATCCTTATTCTTTTGTTTGCGTCATGCACTTGATTTTAAGCACCAGTCATAATTCTGCTCTAACCGCCATTTTCCATTAAAATGGAACAGCTTATCGACAACGACAACAATGAGAGATAATGTGTTCACTTGTGTTTTCTTAATCACAGCAACAATGGCATCATCCAATCCTCCCCGCTGGAGCAACATCATGGATGAACCTCCCGATTTAGTGTAAGAGATTGTCTTATGTAAAATAAAATGAATAAACTCAGTTTCATCAACATCCATTAAAACAGTTAAATATATTTATATTACAATAAATGACAAACAAATCTTAATATTTATGTTCTCTTTAGAAATGAAGTTATTCGTCTCAGAGAGGAATTCATTAGACTCTATGAGAGAGATCACCTTGAACTCCAGCAGGAAATCGAGTCACTGAGTCGTCTCATCAAAACCTTTGAAGGAGATTTCAGACGTGATATTAAAGACACCAGAGATGGAGGACTTTTGGCAATAGCAGGAGGAGTCACCGTGATAGCAGGATTAGCTTTAGCTCCATTCACTCTGGGAGCTTCTGCTGCGGTTGCTGTAACGGGAGTAGCCGTAGCCGTAGGTGGAGGAATCTGTAGTGGAATAATAAACTTAACGAAAATGTGCCAGCAGATGAAATTACGTCAAAATGTAAAAAATGGACTTGAAAAAATTCAGAAAAAAATCATCCCTATGACTAAAATTATGGAAGTAATTTCTCAAAATACTAAAGAAATACTGACCATCCTTAATAAACCAGAGCACGATATCAGTGGTTTTAGTAAATGTTTTGCCACCGCCAGTGAATTAGCATGCATGATGTGGATTGATGACATTGGTGAAGTGGCTGCACAGATGTTTAAAGTTGTGCTTTTGACTGGAACTCTTACAGGAATGTTTGCTGGTGTTGGCCTTGTGCTCGACATTCTCTCAGTTATCAAAGATAACAAGGCACTCGATGACATGGACAAGCTTGCACGAAACGGCCACATAAGTGAAAGTGAGATCACGTCAAAAGCCGGGAAATTCATTGTTGAAATGAGGGAAATAATCCATAAGTTACAGAACATCATGGATGAGCTTAAGAGAACAAGACGCTCAATGTGTATAAGGAATTAATCTAACTAGGCAAATTTAAACAATGTGAACAGCTGTGACAATTTGTTGGTGATCTCAAATCACCTGACGGAGGAGGACAGCCTTCTAGTAACCAACATCTCATATTTCATGATTTGAACATTCTTTTGTAATATGCTTTTGTAAAATATAGTTAAAACAGTATATACAGTACACACACACACACACACACACACACACACACACACACACACACACACACACACACACACATGTTTTGAGATGGCCGTTTTATGATTTTATGGTGAAATCTGCGCTACTTGGAAGAAAAACCTGGCTAACAGAAGATTTGATAAAAGATTAATTAAATTAAGAACTAATATGTGGCCATTCGGGCTGTTCTACAGGGGAATCATCGTGCTGTCATCGCAAATGGGAGACAAATTGGAGAATAGGATGTTGTGGATTACTGCGTCTTTTTTTTCCATTCGGATGTGGCTTAATTTGGATCAAACCACTGGATTACAGCAGCGCCTCCTGCAGAATTGTGTCAATATGATGGCCGGCGGTTGCAGTGTTGAAGAGGAACAATTAAACAGTTTGTTTCTTCTGTTGCTCGTAGACAAGGACGGAGATCTGCTCCAGTTAAGAAACCCTTGTAGATTCTTCTGCTTCACCCTCATCCAGGCCCTGAACTTGAAACCCCAGAATATCTTAAAAAACACTGTGGATTGCTTTTCATCCATTTAAATGTACACAGTTTAATTCATAAAATTGATGCAGTTCATGTCTGGGTAAATTCGACTGACTGTGAAATTATGGTTTTGTAAAAAACGTGATACAACAGATACAACATTTAAAGGACAGATCACACTAATAAAGGAGGGGGAGTTGCAATCTATGTCAAAATGGCATGGATTGAGTCGATCAGTAAAGTGTTTTGAATTGTCTGTAATTAAGTTACATCTTCCCAACGGTGTGGATTTTACAGTAATGGGATGCTATCGCCCACCATCGGCATCTCATGAAGCTTTAACACTGCTGTCGGACTATATGAAAATGTTTTCAGACAATGATTTTGTATTACTGGGAGACTTAAACTGGGACTGGTTATCAAAAACTTAATATGTTTTTAAGGACATCTGTGATGGGCTAGATTTTTCACAATTGATCAACTTTCCAACTTGGTTGAATTTAAAACATTATATAGTTCATTGGTTTGAGCTGTTCTATTAATTATCCTCGTTTGTGTTTGCTATATAAGTTCATCCCTCACACTAATTCTCTGTTCAGTCTATATTGCATTTAGTGTGTGTTGCAGTTCCTGTCTGATTATTATTTTGTATTATCATCATCATTAAACTTTGTATGGGAACTTTATTCTTGGTCTGCATTCCTGAAACCACCCGTGAAAGACCAAGACTCAGTTCTGACTGAGATCCTCATTGTTTTTGTGTCAGATAAATACATGAGTTGAACAAAGCTGCCGCCCTGTGGGAGAAAAAGTAACAAGTGAGCAACTAATGCTGTATTTTCATAAAAATATATCAATATAATGCATGTAGTTTTTTTATTTTTTTTTATTTCAGGACACTTAATATATGTTATATAAAATATAGCATATTGTTTTCAAAGTATCATTTCCAACCGTTGATATCAGCCCTGCCAATGTCTTCAGTGTATCTTCAGTATCTTTAGGATGTTCCACCAGATGAGACGTTCTGAACTCGTTTCTGCTCATGCAAAGAAGACAATAGCCGTGTCCTGCATCCTTCGAAGGCCACTGATGTGCAATGAATTCTGGGGCATTTGAAGGAGTCTTTGGTTTGGGACAGTCTTTGTCTCGCCGCTGTGACACAATCGGCGTTCAAAGGATTCATCCTCTGTATTGGGAAACAGCAACTGGTCGTTCTTCTCAATACTCTAATCGATGTCTCCTCATCTCCTCGCTCCTCTGTCCTCCTGCCTGTGACCTGGAAACCGACTAAGTCTCTGAGTTTTTGCAGAACTATGCCCCCCTCTGGCGACAAATGAAACTGCAACACTGCAACTGTCACGCCCAGTCTCAAATTCGGCCCGAATCCCTCTTATTTATTTTACTGTACAGGATTATAGAGGCAATCGCAGTGATCAGAGAAGGGCTCATTCAGCCCATCAGGCAATTGTTTAAGCATGTATGGGTTAGAAAAAGGGGTATTTTTAACATGAAAAGTTGCATAATGCACCTTTAAGTCTTTTTTGTACATCCTCGTTTCCTTTCCTCGTATCCTAAGGGAGTGGAGTGGAGACTTATATGTAAACACCTGTGGACTTTCACTCATCTGGAAGCTTCCTGGAGTTATACACACAGCTTTATCTACTAGTGAAGGTTTGAAACAGTGTGTGCTTTTGTGACAGTCTGTGTCAGTACAACTGACTGCCACCTTCCTAAACATGATCTTTTATATGATAATTCATGGCTGAATGGCTGGTGCATTGCTAGGGTTTTCTGTTTTACTAGTTGTATTTAGTGTGAATTTGTTTTGTTTAAATTGAGACTCATTGTTTTTGTGCCAGATAAGTACGTAATACATATACAACTATAGGTAAATAATATTGCCATCTGCTGGGCAAAGAGTGAAGTGTGTGACATAACAGAAGTTTAGTAACTGATTAATCCAGTGTAACATTGTATTAAGGGAGTGAACATTAGTGTTACTTTATTGGGATATTGCTCTTTTTGAGCAACAGCAAAGATGAAAACTTATTCTGATGTTCAACCACATGCTAAATAAAAGATGATATTTTGCATCGACTTGCAAATCATGTGACCATTACTCAACATCAGAGAACCGTTTTTTATTAAGATATTGAGAAATGTTATTAAAATAATTTAAAATCTCAGCAAGTACTTCAAACTAACATTTTAGGTCAAAGGGGTTTTGATGACAAAAAAGGGGATTCCTTGCTGTATGCCACCAACAAAAGTGAAATAAGTATCTGACACAATCTCATGCAGTCTCAAACCTGGATTATGTGGAGCTCCAGGTATAATAAATGTATAGAGCACTTTCTCAAATTTATGTTTTTTTTTATATCTTCATGTTACACGGAGAAATACAGTTATTATACTATGTACATTTAAAAGCACACTTTAAGAAGATAATTGGTCAAAAAACACTTTAAAGCGTCATTACATAGTGAAATGTTCTGCTGTGATGGTGATGGAAGGAACTTATTGTTGCTACATTAAATAGTACCTGATTTTTTTTTCTTGAATTAGTGTACTAATGTTTAACAAAACAAGTAATACATGTTTATCAAGAGATAAGTAGCCTAAAAAGGACAGTGATGAGACACAACTAAACCATTGAGAACTAACAGGAGGATGAAATCTGTCATACGAGACTTCACATCTGTCCTGACAACCCATTCTCACTCCCAAGGCGTCAAAAACTGAAGCATGGTCAAGCGCCCCTGGCGTCACTCTATGACTAATTTGGAACTAAATTAAATGGGAAACCTGTGGCGTCAAAAACAGACGCGAATTTTATCAGTAGGAAATCGCACTGAAGTCTCATTCTGAACACATAGCGATGTTTGGCATCAGTTCATGTGTGTCAGATGTTGGTAAGTAAATACGCTGTTGTCACCGGGTAAAAAAAAAGAGGGAACTACGAAAGTGAGTCACAATTAGGAGACAATGGCCCAGTGCTGGGAAACGCGAGGACAGCGAAGGATCGAGAATGGGCGAGTGACTGGAAAGTAGGACTGGGAGAGTGGAGCGAGTGAAAGCATGGCTGGATGTACATGTTATCATCGTGAGAGAAGTTAAGTACACGAATGGCAACTGTGTGAGAGATAACATCTTTTGAGTTCAGGAAGAGCATTTTAGTTACTGACCTGTGTTTGCTGCCAGCGTGTTCTCTTGCTATGTGTCGTCAAAGCAGATGAGTGAGACCCGATTCTCGTATCGCTCATGTACCCGGATATCCCCCTTTGAAGATCACGGCTGTGGATTCGCTGGCCCTGGCAAGACGGAGTGAAGGCTTACTTTTCACTGTGAGGTAGTGTGTCATTGCAGTGTCTGAAGATTGAAGTGAGCACGTGTAAAGATTTAAAGTGTTTGATGCATGCACGAGTGTGGGAGAATTAAACGCTACCATCACTCGGAAATCTTTGCTGATCGTCTAGCCCGGTGGGGCATAAGGAAATTATCTGATCTGCTGTGTGTAAAGCTCTGTACAGGTGTCCCAGTCCAGGCTGCTGTGGTGGAGAAAGCAGAAGTTCAGCTCCGTGTGCCGTTGTGAAGATCTCTATTCAAGCTCATGGTATTATATTCCATCGTTGTTCTAAGAACAGAAAAATCCAGTCACTCACGTTGCCCGAGATTCCTTTCCTGAGGATTGCCGCATCCTCCGTTGTTATCCTGTGATAGGAGAAGACTCAGTTATTAACTGCTGGATTCTGTACTCACCTCTGCTGTTCTGTGAACGAAGAGATCCTGTCATCTGCTGCTTTGAATACCTCTCTCGCTGACCACTGTATTCTGCCTCTGCTGTTCTGTGAACAAAGAGAATCTGTTATCCGCTGTTGTACTCCGCCTCTGCTGCCCTGTGGAAAAGGAACACTCAGTTACCTGCTGCTGCCCGACGAATGGAGAAAGCCCGCTGGCCGCTGCTTTGAATACGTCTCTCACTGACTGCTGTAGTCTGCCTCCACTGTTCTGTGAAAGAAAAGATTTGGTTATCTGCTGCTGTTCTGCGAACGGAGAAGGCTCAGAGATCTACTGTTGGGTTTCGCCCTCACCACTGTTGTCCTGTGAACGGAGAGATTTGGTTACCTACCGTGGTGTTCGGTCTCCATCGCTGTGTCCTGGAGAACGGAGAAAATTTGCTGGCTGCTTGTGGTGGTTCCTTACCCGAGGGCCATTGTTCCTCTGCTCACCTCATACTGTCATTCCACGAACGGAGGAATGAGGCAGCAGGCATCATGCAGATAACTATTTTTGAAACAGTTCTGACCAAGTCCAACTAAAATCCAACAAAATTAATAATGAACAAATAAAATACAAAACAAAATAAAATTAGATCATTGACAGTCTTGTATATTAAGAATATATTAAACCAAAAACGTTCATATTTTTAGAAAGGATGTTAATTAAAACAACCCCAGAAGGCAACAAGTTGATAAATTCTGTTAAATTTTAATTTTACTTTACCGAATTATACATTTGTTTTCTGACAGGGAACACATGGAACGAATCACCGCTCCACATTTTGATTGACAGCCGTCACAACCTATAGTGACCGTGTTTACTCCTTTCCTTTCAACCATTGGATAGGATTTTAAAAACGGCTGTTGTGTTTGTACTTCTGACAGCTACATCCTCCACAAAGAACTGTGTATAGAGCAAAAGACTACACCGCTGACACACAGAGCCTTTATGGAGGTGCTCTGTGCTCAACTTGCCGGGGTGACAACTGAGGTAACAGTGGCTGCAGACAGGACAACTCATCACACACCCCTGCCCATTGCCCCCTTGGACCCAGCAAACCCTGCACACAAGCCTGCAGATGTCAGAAAGTACTGCGAGCACTGCAAGGCAAGCAGAGTGTACAACAAGACCCTCTGGCAGTGTGGGGCAGGCCAGGTGTCCTCTGCAACTCCCTGGAGAGGCCTTGCTTTGCTCACTGGCATGCCTAAGAAAAAACGCCTGGGACTGTTTGTAAAAAAAAGGTCATTATTTCATTGTTCTTTACATATTTGATTGAACAATTACAAATGTCTGTCAAGCAAAGGGTTTGAAAAATATATTTTTTGTTCAAAAACTGTTCACTGTTGTTGTGTGAGGTGTGATTTTCAGTAATAAATGACAAAAATCAAATTTCAGTTTATTGTACATTTTTTCACTCATACTTCCTTTATGAACACATTACATGCATGCTTATGTTAGCTTAGGGTCTTCTGAATCCATAGATACCAAACACACGGTGTTCCATCTCCATTACATATGTTTTATTAGCCTCCTCAACATTGCTTAAAGCAACATCAAATGTGAACTGTGACCGGTGTAATTTTTCAGAGGCTTTGCACAGTGTTTCACATATTCGGAGGAGTCACCAGTGTCACAAATTAAAGTACGATGGCCAGCACTTTTCTCAGAGAGACATGCAAATTGTGTTGATTTGTTTCTGTGCGCTTTGAATTTATAAGGAAATATTGGGCTATGAAAGTTGTGCTGTTCTATTAGAAGATATGGGCAAACTTAATATCCTAAGATTATGACCAGTTCTGTCATGCTGAGTGAAATGAAAATGTTTTAACTTCCTGCATGATGTTTTAATGGGTCATGAAACCCACCTATTTCAGCTCAAGTCTAGCTCACAATATTTTTTAAAAATGCAGCTTAAATGGGCGTGGATGGCTGTGAGAATAAGGGAGGGGAGTGTGTGTGGTGTGGCACGGCAGGGGAGAGGGGAGAACTGTCATCGTCTCCAATAATATCTATCCATGCATATCGACTGTCACTAAAAATCAGTGGTAAAACGTGAGGAAATGGTAGATTTTTTTATAGCTGTCAAAGTTAAAGTCTAATGAAATACACTGACACCTTATTTTTGTCCTTTTAAAAGTAACTGAATTCCCTGCTACATATGAAGAGTTCAGATGCAAAAACCTCTAAATGCCATCTGAAATTTCCTCCTAGAATGATGATTTTTATGAAACTCGTATATTTAAGTTCAGTAATTTCACATAAATGGCAATGAAAATTAGCTATTAATTGCCATTCAAGTGAAATTACTGAACTTAAATATACGAGCTTGTTAAAAATGATCATTCTAGGAGAAAATTTCAGATGGCATTTAGAGGTTTTTTGCATCTGAACTCTTCATATATTAGCCTACAGTAATCATAATTCTATTCAAAACATATAGGGCCCTATCTTGCACCCAGCGCAATTGACTTTGTACACCGACACCTATTTTGCACACGCGCACAGCGGACTTTTCCCTCCACAGACGCACGTCAGTAAATTAGGAAATTAACTTTTTAATGGTTCAGCACAAAGAGGAGGCGTGTTCCAGCGCAAACGTTCCCTGGTGCTATATTGCAGTTTTAGAAAACCATACATTATTACAAGGAAAAATATTCATAAATCTAGGCATAAATCTAGTTTACACATTTACCCAAATTATTATACGCCTGTTTAACCGAAGCTAATCTGGGTGTGTTTCTCCATCTCCAATGTCACTTCTCTGTGTTTTACGGCCCTGACGAGAACGTCGGAAGCGCGTCTGCTCTTAAAGGGAATGTGAGATGTCGCTCTGATTGGTTTATTTCACGTTACGCCCAAACCACACCTATGAGTAATGAAGCGACTTTAGACCAACACATTTTAGATTTTGCCGAGATCCGCCCACAAAGTTACTTGCGTTTCGTGTTTCATGCGTTTTGGATCGTTAAAATAGGGCCCATAATGTACATGTATAATTAGTCATTATAAAATATATATTTGTTAATATACACAATATAAATGCATAAGCCTATATTTGAAAATAATTAATTTTCCACTTTAAAAAAAAAGTGCCCCCTGAACCCCATAATAAAGATGGACAGTGACATAGTGACAATTTGGCAAATAAAACGGTCAGGGTTACATTTCAGACACACACATAAATTAGTAACTAAATATATTAGACTGGATCTCTCTTTTCTTTATCTGTGTATTTCTGTGTAGAGTTTTGTCTCCTCCTCACTCATCTCTTCTTGAAGTGTGAAATGACAGTTTAAACACAGAAAGAGTGTGTTTTAACACTCAGCGCTGTTAAAACTGTCTATTAATGTGACAGTATGGGCTCCTGTGCACTGCCTCTCATCTGTGAGTATAAGATCATATTCTTTACTATCTTCTTGTTTATTGTTCAATATATTCAATGTATTCAGCTGAAGATGGGATACAATAATGATTGTTGTGTAGGAGAGTCTATGAATCCACAGTCTCACTGCTTATTGTATTATTTATTGATCAGATCTTATGTGATGATGTTACGTGTTGATCAGATAAAGAGGTTTATGATGCATTTATCTGTGTGATAATGCGTGTGAAAGATGGAGGCAATGTGTGCATGTATTTCTGCTTAGTTTTGTTGTAATATCTTTCTTCATATTTCAAGTAGTTGAGATAAATTTAGATGTATTTGTGTTGATGTGAGTTAGTGTTGAATGATGCTGTATCTTTAAATAATCTCTCCATCAGAGACTCAGAGAGTTTGAGAACAGAGACCGAACACACACTCATCTTCTCTATCACTTCTCTTTCTCTCTGACTCTCTTATTGAGAAATAACTGCAAAAGTATCTGGACACTTACATTTCATTGTCATGCGGACACACAGTAATATCAAACAAAGCAGAGCTTTTCTCAGAACTAACTTCCCTTTCCTGAGACATGTTTCAGTTATTTTTAACCAGTTCGCCTGAACTTCATATTTAGTTGTTGTTGAAGTCAGTTCACACGTGTGTCAGAATAACCACAGGTTCCCAGAATAAGTTCATAACGTCGACATATGAACATGTTCCACCAATGCTTGACAATCAGAAAGTGTCTCAGACATTTGTTGTCCTTTTAAACATATGTATTTATTCATATTTTGCAAAGCTAATACATTTTATTTGGACAATAGTCTGGATTGAAAACTGTACTTGAGCTAGCGATGACTCTACTCTTCCTGATTCACGTCAGCTATGACATCAGTGCGATATTATTAGTTTGTAAAGCTGTCAATCATCTCATGTGAACCACGTGACCATCCTGGGCTTTTGGGGAACACTGATCAACATTTTTCTGACATATTATAGACCAAACAACTAATCGATTAATCGAGAAAATATTCAACAGATTAATCAACTATGAAAATAATCCCAAATCACTAATCATTATGTACACGTGCATATAAGCCTGGATATAAGCCTCTCTCTCTATCTCTATCTCAAGAACTATGAAGACAGAGTTACAGAAATACACTGACATCACATTTATTGATGAGTAGTTTTGTTGGTTTCTCTCTTTTGTGTAAAATCACTTCTCAGAGATCTTTGATGCCAGAAATATTAGACTTTATTTTGCAACAAAGCCGAGCGTCTCCTACAGAAAACCACTCCAGATTTTTGCTCAGCTCACACATATATACCATACATCCTTTTCCAAAGATGGTAACACACTATAGATATTTTTGGGTAAAAGGTCTTTGTACCGTGTGACATACTAGAATACAATAGACATACTAGAATACAATAGACATACTAGAATACAATAGACAGCGGGGAAAATAAGTATTGAACACGTCATCATTTTTCTCAGTAAATATATTTACAAAGGTGCTATTGACATGAAATTTTCACCAGATGTTGGTAACAACCCAAGTAAGCCATACATACAAAGAAACAAACAAAAATAAGTTCAGAAATTAAGTTATGTGTAATAATGTGAAATGACACAGGGAAAAAGTATTGAACACATGAAGAAAGGGAGGCGCAAAAAGGCATGGAAAGCCAAGACAACTGCTGAAAACTTAATAATTTCACCATAAATTTGCCTCGACCAGTGCTCCTCGCAAGATTTCTGATAGAGGAGTGAAAAGAATAATCAGAAGAGTTGTCCAAGAGCCAACACCAAGTTGTATGGTGTTTTTAGGGTTATGTGCACTGCCATTTCTCCTCCAAATATGGTGTGTATTATGGCATCCAAACAGTTCAATTTTGCTCTCATGTGACCACACTATATTCTCCCAGTATTTCACTGGCTTTTCCAAATGTTGTGCAGCAAACTTTAAAGGGATAGTTCACCCAAAAATGAAAATTCTGTCAGTAATTACTCACCCTCATGTTGTTCCAACCCCGTAAGACATTCGTTCATCTTCGGAACACAAATTAAGATATTTTTGATTAAATCTGAGAGTTGTCTTACTCCTCCATAGGTGTTATGAAGCATCAGAGTCTGGGGGATCCATTCGCAGCGTGATTTATTAATTAAACACTAAAGAGTAGTCAAACAGGCAAAGGTCAGAACCAGCAGATACAGCAGTGAAGACAAGGCTTAATCGTAGTACAAAACCAGGCAGAAGATCAGGGCAGGCAGCAAACAATCAAAGTCAGAGAGCCAAGCAGAGGTAACGTAGGCAGGCAGCAGACAGGGAGAAATCCAGAAACGGGCAAGGTCAAAAATACAAACAGGCAGTCACAGGACTAAAACGCTCAGTAGAGTTCACAACAGTAAAACAAGACTTCACAGTGAGGGTGACAATGTGTGAGACATAAATAGTCCATAGAATGAGGATCAGGTGTGACTGTAATCAGGAACAGTGCAGGTGAATAATGCAGTGCAGGTGTATGAAGTAATCAGTCCAGGTAGATGCAGGATGGGAAATGTAGTCTGTGAGTGAATATGATAGTCTTATGTGGAGTGCCCTCTGGTGGCTCTCAAGGGCACTCCAGCTGGTGACCGTTACAATAGGCTTCTAAGGGACTGAAACTTGCTGGCCCAGAAAATGTATTAAAGACATCGTTAATATAGTCCAAGTGACTCCAGTGGCTCGATCTTAAGTTTATAAAGCGACGAGAATACTTTTTGTGCGCAAAAACAAACAAAAATAACGACTTTATTCCACTTTTCATTTCCTTCTCTCTGGGCCTCTGGTCTTTTTACGTAGTGTTTAAGCGTAGCGCGTCTGTTTTGCACGTCACCACATAGGCTCACTATTGGCCGACGCTGGTCATGTGTGATACGTGGTGACGTACAACAGACGCGCTACGCTTAAACACTACGTGAAAAGACCCGAGGCCCAGAGAGAAGGAAATGAAAAGTGGAATAAAGTCGTTATTTTTGTTTGTTTTTGCGCACAAAAAGTATTCTCATCGCTTTATAAACTTAAGATCGAGCCACTGGAGTCACTTGGACTATATTAATGATGTCTTTAATACATTTTCTGGGCCAGCAAGTTTCAGTCCCTTAGAAGCCTATGGAGGAGTGAGACAACTCTCAGATTTAATCAAAAATATCTTAATTTGTGTTCCGAAGATGAACGAATGTCTTACGGGGTTGGAACAACATGAGGGTGAGTAATTACTGACAGAATTTTCATTTTTGGGTGAACTATCCCTTTAAATGAGCTTCAACATGCTTTTTTTTTTTCAGTAATGGAGTCTTGCGTGGTGAGCGTGCATACAGGCCATGGCGGTGGAGTGCATTACTTACTGTTTTCTTTGAGACAACAGTACCTGCTATCTGCAGGTCTTTTTGAAGCTCTCCACAAGTGATCCTTGGCTCTTGGACAACTCTTCTGATTATTCTTTTCACTCTATCAGAAATCTTGCGAAGAGCACTGGTCGAGGCAAATTTATGGTGAAATTATTGTCTTTCCACTTCCGTATTATGGCCCCAACAGTGCTCACTGGACCATTCAGAAGCTTAGAATGGCGCCTATAACCAATGCCATCATTATGTGTTGCAACAATTAGGTTGCGAAGGTCTTGAGACAGCTCTTTGCTTTTACCCATCATGAGATGTGTCTTGTGTGACACCTTGGCAATGAGACCTTTTTGTAGGCCATCATTTGGGACTGAATCAGCTGTTATTAATTTCCACTGACAGGGGGCTGGATTGCTTTTTAATTACTGTAAGTTTTCAGCAGTTGTCTTGGCTTTCCATGCCTTTTTGCGCCTCCCTTTCTTCATGTGTTCAATACTTTTTCCCTGTGTCATTTCACATTATTACACACAACTTAATTTCTGAACTTATTTTTGTTTGTTTCTTTGTATGTATGGCTTACTTGGGTTGTTACCAACATCTGGTGAAAATTTCATGTCAATAGCACCTTTGTAAATATATTTACTGAGAAAAATGATGACGTGTTCAATACTTATTTCCCCCGCTGTACTTACTAGAATATAATAGACATACTAGAATATAATTTTCTGCTTTCTTCAGGCTTCAGAAAGTCAAACCAAAGTCACTCAGTGTTCAAACTGCTTAATTGTTGTTGAGCATCAGTGAATCAAACAGTGAATCAAACAGTGAATCAAACAGTGAATCACTGAATCGACTCTCGTATAAGTTCACGAGTCCTGTGACGTCAGTGTGTGTGATGATGTTAAATGCTGGAGAATAATCCATCAATTCCCCTGAATGAGCATCACAACAGAAAAACACTTTCAGTTCATGTAGAATAAACTCTATACATGTTTCAGTGTGTGATTTACATTGTGTTGAATGAATGGAAATGATTCATATCTGTGTTTCTTCTGCCTTTAGTGCTGATGACCCTCGTTCACTCTGGACTCAGTCGAGGTACTGTGCTTTACTGCAGTACATTTTAGTTTTTAACTAATGTGAATTGTGCTATAGTAGTTTACTATAGCCATATTATCTTCATGTTTACATCAGGATCTCACATTTGTCTCTTTGCTGATGTTTTATGTCCATGTTTTGCATATTTCACAGAATCATATGGAGGTATTTTTGGTGCAAAACATTACAGAAATCTGCTATTTATTCAATCAATCAAACAGTCTTGCAGTTGTAAAGTAGTTCAGTCAGACATTGATTTCAAAAGATCATAATCCACTGTATAAAACAGAAATGAGTTCTGCACAGTGAGTTTTTTCTCATTTTTATTAATGATTGACTGTGTGTCATTAAGATCTTGAGCACCAATGCTTAGCTTTATTCATCCAGTGTGGTTTGGTTGAAGGGCTGGAAGAGAAAAGGGCTTGAGAACAGACAGACAGAAGTTAGTAAGTTCAGTTCAGATATTTAAACACTCAGACTGTAAACAGCATCATCTACTGGTCAGAACTGGTAGATCAATAATACAAAGGACATGCGGACTGGATAAATACATCAGTTTCAGTTAGTTTTTACCAATACATTTTTGATGTAATCATTACAATTTACAAGTAAACTAGGTTTTTAATTTGAGTGTTTTTCTCCTGAGGAAGTTTTGAGTTCATGACAGAGATCTTGATACTGCGATGCTTTTCAATATTTACTTCTGTGTTTCTCAGTGAAACCTGTAGTGACGGTGAAGCCAGATCAGCGTGTGTTCATAGGAGAGAGAGTCACTCTCACATGTGACATACAGGGAGGAGGAGACATTCAGAGATACAGCTGGTTTAGAGATGGAGACACTTTCTATACAACAACAACAGCAGAGATCAGTCTCGTAGTGTATGTGTCTGGCAGTGGTGAATACAGTTGTAGAGGAGAGAGATCAGACTCACTCACAGACTTCAGTGATGCTGTTACACTGACTGTATCAGGTGAGTCTTCATATTCACATCTGTTTAATGATCATTTAAATTCATATTTCAACACTTATAATCTTCAGCCACATCTGTTGTTATTTGCGTGTTTTGTGGAGGTTTTAGTTTATTATAAAATCATGTAAATTGTGACTCTCCAGTCTTATGCGCGTCTCCATCTTTAATATTTAGTCACTGTCACTATGGTTACAGGAGATATTCATGAGTATCATGAGAATAGAAAAGGACTTGAGCGACTGAGTTCAGTTCTGATGAGTTTTGGACTGAAGTCAGAGAGAATGATGTTAATTACAGATTAGTGTTGAAGTCAAAACCACAAACCCAGATCCAAATCTGTTTTCACAGATTACACATTTTTGTTCTGAGAAAGTTTTTAAAACATTTTGGTTTTGTTGATGGGAACTTTAAAGTGTCCATTTTTCTTAGTGTTAGTGAAGCTTATTATTATTTAATTTTTTTGGAAGGTTAGTATGATGTTCCTGAAATATTATTTTAACCTAATTTGTATTAACAACTCAATAGTCCTCCTCAAAAAAACTTCACTAATTAATCCAATGGGGAAAGTTATAGTGACGTGATATACAGCAAAATCCTCAGTGTTGAATGAGCTCGATGTCTAAATGGGTCCAAGAGTGTTAAAGATGAAGAAACTACAGTTTTTGTGCTAATTTAGAGAACATTATTAAAGAAACAAACATTTTATTAATGTTTCTGGAAGAATTTTTGTTCATAACTTTGAGATCCTTAACATTAGCCAAAATGATAACGTTCCCTATTAGCTGGTTATGGTAAAAGTATATTCAACACAAAGGCTCAACACAAAGTTGGTGTCACAGGCAGGGGGCACTTTCCGCCACTAACTCTTCTCCCTCCCCAAGGGAACACCACGTATCCCACCCGACAAAGACCAGAACAAGAAAGAGATCGTTTAAAACAATGAAATTTCCTTTATTAAATATACTTAAGAAAAAGTCTAAAAGGGTTGTTGAGAGGTGGAGCAATAGGGCCGGTTGACCTGGGGCCAGATGGAGCCTTGAAGTCTACAGAAGGAGGACTGTACAAGCGAGTCCACATGAGATGATGAACACTTCGAGTTCCACGGATACAAGGCAGTATGCTGGAGCAATCTGACTTGATTCAACAATGACTCTCCAGGCTCAGGCGGTGTTGAAACATATCAGCAATGGAGCTGTTTGGCTTTATACGACGATGGCTCTCCAAGCTCAGACGGTTGGAGCGTAACAGTGGTGGAGCAATTTGACTTGATACAACAGTGGCTCTCCAGGCTCAGTCGGTTGGAACGTAGCAGCAATGGAGCAGCTTAGCTTGATACAACAACGGTCTCCAGGCTCTGCCGACACAGGGCAACAATGCACAGGTTATATGTCAATTTGGGGCAAAGAGCAGACTCACCAGGCGGTTAGAGCGTAGAAGTGGTGGAGCAGTTTGACTCAGTGGCTCTCCAGGCTCAGGCGGTTGGAACGTAACAACAATGGGGCAGCTTAGCTTGATACAACAGTGGCTCTCCAGACTCAGTCGGTTGGAGCGTAACAATGGTGGAGCAAATTGGACTTGATACAACAGTGGCTCTCCAGGCTCAGTCGGTTGGAGCGTAACAGCAATGGAGCAGCTTAGCTTGATACAACAACGCTCTCCAGGCTCTGCCGACACAGGGCAACAATGCACAAAGTGCAATTCTCTTTAATATAACAAACTCACCAGGCCATTGAGGTGTAAATGCAGGAGGTTGGCTTGATGCAACAGGGGTTATCTGGGCTCCACTGATACAGGGCAGCAATACGCAGGTTGTAGGTTAATTTAGCACGACAGATTAAAGCCTCACAGTGATGAGGGGAAAGTCAGCTGGATACAACAGCAGCTCACAGTTCTGTGGGTACAAGGCAACCATGCACAGGTTAGATAACAATTTAGTGCAACAGCAATACTCCTTTTCAGGTACAAATCCGCTGGCGGGGGCTAGCAAGGACGGCTAGTAGGCAATGCTGACTTCAACACTCTGAGTCAGGGTGTTTCACACACCTGTGCAGTGAAAGAAATTACCTGAGTCAAATATATTCGTGAATGAAACTGCACTCAAAGTATTCAAACAAGGGGAACACTCCAACCAAACGTGTACAGCATATGGCCCCTACAAACAACGTCATGCAATAACCCAGTGTAAACAAAGTATGGAGTAATTCTTCGCACAGTGTGGAGGTCACACAACTGACTTATCGTGAACTAATCAGCTCGCATAAGATGCCAGTCCACCGTGATACTTATCTACCAGTCGATGGAGTCAGCGGGCAAGCGAAGGGGGGCCGCCATATATAGAGTCACGTTCATAGAACTATTGAATTTCCAGCGTAGCTAAACAGTCTCCTCAATATAACGTTACACGGGAAGCACTTATCTGCCAAGGGTGTGTATCTTCAGTCTCTTCACATCCACGGCGCCGGCCGCTACTGATCCAATTCCCAAGCTCCGCTTTTAGCCATATGCACTTATGCCTTCATTTCTTGACTCAAGGTGGCCCAAACACGTAGAGCCCGCCGCCTTACTGCTGTTTCCTGGGGTATTTAAAGTACTCTAAACAGTCTAGTCACCAATCACAAACCCACATCGATTAAGCCATACACCTGTTCCTAATTTCCTCACATTACTCGTCACTTGTTTTTTTTCTAGAACCCGGAAGATCAGCCGTCTTGTTGCCGACTATGTTCATCCCCAAAAACAATTCCCCCAAGGGACACTCGCTGTCTGTTGTAGTCCCACCCCCTTGAGCTTAGTCACCCCGTGACACTGGCACACCACAACTCCAATAATAGAAACACATGTATTTCATGTTCTCAATGGTCATTAGACTCGACACTTCACCTGTGGTGAAAACTTGAAATAAATATATTTACATTTTCGGAGCTCTGGTTTTCCAACTTTCTTTTCCGTTTTGCAAAAGTATATTAATCATCATATGACCAAGACCAGTGTAATGTATTTCTGTCACAGAATGGCTCCATGAACTAAATTCCTCTGGAAACCGTTGGTCAAATGCTTTGCTCAAACATCAACATCATTTCAACATCATTGTCCTCCTAAAAACTTTCACTACAAACTTTCCACTGATGTCTGTGAAAAAGGGATGCGCTCTACAAGCTTGTGCGTCTCGCAACAGCTATATAGGCGTTACTATATTTAATTTAATATTTATTACTGATTAGATACATTTACTTCATAGACGGCTTTCTATCTATTTTTTTTTCTTTTTTAAACAGCTTTTTTATCCCCATTATACTCTCTGTTGTCAGTTTCTTTGCCTGGACACAAACACTGTACACACACTGCATTAGTATCGGTTGCTGGTATCGGAGCATTTTTACTGTGCGTTCACACCGGACGCGAATAGCGTGCCTGCCACGTTTAGTTATACGCTTGACCACTTTGTGTTAATTCGCACGTCAAGAGGGAAATTGATGCGTGTAAAAACAAAAGTTTGAAGCGAAATTTACTTGCGTCACGCGCATCAGAGGCGAAATCCAGAGGCGAAAGTTTCGAAACCCGTTGGCAGCCATCTTTTTTAGATGTTTATTGAGCATTAGCATTAGCATTAATCGAGAGAGTCACCGCTCGTATATGCTCTGGAGAGCAGAAACAGCTGCGTAGGGGACATCGTCGCTGTACTCGGGTCCACCAGACCCTCCGGAGGGTTTCAGGAGTTTCACAATTTGCTCCAGGAGCTAGGTTTGGTGGACCTAACGGCCTGACGAGCCCGCGCTGTCAGGCCGCACCCACCTAATCTGTCATTTATTTTTGTTTTGATAATAAATGGAGCCAGCCTCCAAAAGTGAAACCTGTCCTGTGATTTGTTTAGTTTTTATACACTAAAGCCCTATTCGCACTGGATTAGTATTATCTGGGAACCACGTGTGATTTAGAAATTACCCACCCAGATCTGGCCTTGAGCAGGGGAGTGATGGAAGTACCCCAGGCCACAGCCAGAGTGGCACCCCACGGCGGCGTCGACGGAGGAAGGAGCCATGGAGAGATGGTGATGAGGGCCGCCATGGGGCTGAGTGGAGAAGACGACGGCGAGGAAAGAGCCCACCGCATAGCCGATGAGCCGAGGTAGTGGAGAGATGGTGGAGAACCAGATGACCGCGACGGGTACGCAGCGACGACCTCCTGAGAGCGAGGGGGGGGGATCCGGAGGTCTGAGGGTGAGCTGGAGCGACTGAGGGCGTAGGTGGAGCCTGAGGAAGGGCGGAGCAAGCCGTAGCAGAAGGGGTGGAGGACCAGAGCATAGCGGAGGGGCCGTAAGTCCGCAGCAGAGGTGAAGTGACGTCTGACCTTGGTGGAGCCGACGTGCCGAGGGAGACCGGCGAGACCGAACGGCCGATGGTCCACGGCGAGGTCGAGGGAGGAAGGAGCGCAGGTTCGGGAGCCAGGTCAGCAGGTCGAGACAGATCGTAGCAAACCAAGGATGTAGGCGGAGCCGTGGGCTCAACTGACTCAGGCGAAGATGGCTCCCGACAGGTCCGAGGTGGTATCCCACTACTGAGAGGCAAAGGTGGTACCGAGGGTCTGAAGGGTGACATAGAGGGCTGGGTGGTAACGAGGGCTGGAGACTGGGGTAGAGACTGAAGTCCAATGCAAAAACCAAAGAAGAAAACAGTGTTCGGGATGTTTAGGAGAGGAGGTGGAACAGGCGGATGACAGACAGGTTCAGGCAACAAAACAGGCGCTAAACAAATCTCCTCTCCAAACTCAAAGTCAAATGGTGTGCTTTCCAGAGATGCACTCTCAGTAGCGGGGGGGGGGGGGGGGGGGGTGGGCGGGGCTCACTTCCGAACCCTTGAAGTCCACCAGTACTCCCTCGGTGATGGATGGCTCGGCCGGCTCACACACCTGGTCAGGCGCGCGCTGCTCGGGCTCCGTCAAGATGTGGTCCTCGGTTGCTCTAATAGGCGCGGGCTCGTACATCGTCGTGGTCTCCGTCGCGCTACCTGCGGTGGGCTCAGGTCGATATTCCTCGCCATCTGGGTGGCTCTGGCTGGGCACTGGATGGGGAGTGGGGCTGGCGGCATCCTCAACGGTGAACGCAGGACGGCGGGACGCCAGCACCCACTCCACAAATGAAGCGAAGCTCCCTCGAGGACCCTCCCCGGACAACTGTGCAGTAGTGACAGCGTTGAGTCCGTGTCGCAGGAACCCGCACATGCAGTAGTCCGGGAAGGTGGTCTGATGGGCAAGATCCAAGAATTCTTCTAGGTGTTCCTCGAGGGAGCGATCTCCCTGCTCAAGGCACATGAGACGAACAGCAGGAAAGTCCATTGTGAGAGCAGGGGTGAAAACGGAACTAAAAACACTGAACACGAAAAGGGGAAAAAAAAATAATATATACAAATGCGTTCTTTAGTGTTGGTCCGGTATTCTGTAACGTACTAAGGCAAGGCAAGGCAAGCTTATTTACATAGCACATTTCATACACAATGGCAATTCAAAGTGCTTTACATAGAAGAAATTAAAATAATAAAAAGAAATAAGAATAATTAAAACAGTTTAGAAAAATAAAAAATAAAATACAGTACAGTACAAACAGTCGGACGAACATCGGCACAGTGCTCATTCAGTAAATGCATAGCTAAACAGAAGTGTTTTGAGTCTGGATTTGAAAGTGACTACTGTAGGAGCACATCTGATCTCCTCTGGAAGCTGGTTCCAGCATAATAGCTAAAAGCAGACTCACCATGTTTTGAGTGAACCCTTGGTATTTCTAGCTGATATGATCCTAGTGATCTGAGTGATCTGTTGGGTTTATATTCAGTGAGCATATCTGCAATGTATTGAGGTCCTAGGCCATTGAATGATTTATATACCACCAGTAATAATACTTTAAAATCAATCCTAAATTTAACTGGGAGCCAGTGTAAAGACCTGAGGACTGGTGTGATATGTTCATATTTTCTGGTTCTGCTCAGAATCCTGGCGGCAGCGTTCTGTATGAGCTGCAACTGTCTTATGGTCTTTTTGGGATGGCCAGTGAGGAGTCTGTTACAATAATCCACCCTGCTGGTGATGAAAGCATGCACAAGTTTCTCTAAGTCTTGTCTGGAGACAAAGCATCTAATTCTTGCAATATTTTTCAGATGATAGTATGCTGATTTAGTTATTGCTTTGACATGACTACTGAAACTAAGGTCTGACTCTAGTGTCACACCAAGACACTAGATTTGGCTTGATTTTTTGTTGTTTGACCCCTAGAGTGAAGGTATGCGTTCACCTTGAGAACTTCATCTTTGTTTCCAAACGCAATGACTTCAGTTTTGTCTTTGTTTAACTGAAGAAAGTTTTGACACATCCAACTGTTGACTTCATCGATGCATTGGCACAGGGAGTCAATGGGGCTGTAATCATTAGGCGATAGGGCTAAGTAGAGCTGTGTGTCGTCTGCATAGCTGTGGTAAGCAATTTGGTTCTTTCTCATTATTTGGCTCATTGGGAGCATATACAGGTTGAACAGGAGTGGCGCAAGAATTGAGCCTTGAGGGACTCCGCATGTCATGGATGTCCACTCAGACTTATGATCTCCTATACTCACATAATACATAAGGAAGACGAAGGCAGATAAATATAAACGTTTAGTTTAATCAAAAACTCACTGGATACAAGATTCTCAGGATACAGGCAGGACAGAAAGCCACGTAACACAAACAATACCAGACACTGAACTGAAAACAAGCAGGGACTAAATACACAGGGGTGATGAACATAAATGGCAGGAAGCTGTGAGGAAGGTTATCAGTGTCAATGGAAACAGATGGGTGGTGGGAAACAGAACAAGGAAACAGGAAACAGAAGAATATAACCTAAAAGTCCATGACAACAAAGCCAAAACCGTGACACCTATAAATAGCATGAGAAATTAAATTTGTGGTATAGGCCTTTCATGAGATCATCACAAACAGAATAATGTTCCTTACCGCATGCTGCTGTGTCATTCATCTCCATCTAATCATTCTTTTTGCTCTTCTGATGGTTGTCAGCTTTCTCTTTCTGCAAATTGTGTATAGTTGAATGGTGTATAGCGATATGACCCAGCACCCAAAATACTATCAAAACACTCCAACGCAGCCTCCATTATTCGCGAAAGATGGATAAAAAAGTGCACAAAAAAAAAAAAAAAAACTTTAAATATGATATACAACCCCGCCAAATCACAGAGATGCCGATTCGCACAGGACTAATAATATCACAGGACCTCGGTGTTCGACGAAATATGGTAGGTCATTTGCGGGGGAATTTTTACTCTACAAATTACAGACATGGCCGATTCGCACGGGATTAAGATCACAGACAGCCTCCGCAATTATTACAAATTACTAGAGGTCACCAGGTAATACTAATCCCGTGCGAATAGGGCTTAAATTGTGTTTGTTGTCTTTACATTAGATTAATAATGTTTCATATAATCTAGAATAGATATGGAATAAATAGGCTAGCATTCAATACAAAATGAGTATCTCTCATATATTGAAATCGAGTTTTTATGTAAAAGATTTGCTTTGTTGTGCATTTTATTCATATTACAAAATAATTTATTGAGGCCAAACATAAAATAACATTCACGAGTTCACACTTACAAATAGCCTAAGTTAGAAAGAATAAATGGTATGCATATTTGGCATGCTGTCCGGGAAGAGGGCTCCGAGCTCGGATATTGGGCGCTATGGTGACTGTCCTGAAATAAGACGTTCTTTATGACGTATGCGGCCGATAAATGTGACGTCAAGAGGACGCAGCTTCAACATGAGACACAGATCCATGAAAACAGACGCTAAGAAGCAGCGAGTCGTTCTCCTTTCAATTTACATTCTTAGTGCATAGTGTGCAATCATTATTCTTTAAAACTTATCTTTTAGTCTTTAAACAGTTTTTTTTTTTATTATTACTGACTAAACTATTAAGACTATTACTGTGAACACATATTATATTGTTTTTGATGTTTCCTATAAAGAAAGATTGACAGAACTAAAAACAGTCTGTGATTGCAAATATAATATGGCTGAATAAGTTTATTATTTTGTTTAGCCTGTTTTGCTTCAGCATTTGTTGTATGATGATATTTATCATATTTTATTTTTAATATTAAAAAAGTTGAGGTTATCCACTTATCGGTAAATTTACCCAGGTCTGTCAGATAACCTGTTAAAACTCTGAACTATAAATATTCCCTGAAATTTCCAGACTTTAACATTATTCTTTGAAAGCTCTGAAATGTTCTTCTCAATCTGTATTTTTGTTATTCTGTTTTGTGTCACTAGTGGGAGCAGAAAAGACAAACACCCCATTAAATCAAAATAAATGACATAGTTTTGTATAAAAAAGATTGATAAAAACAGAAGAATTCTGAAAAATATGCCCAATAACTCTATAAATGAGCTCAACACTGCATCACTGTTCACTTCCAGATAAACCGCAGCCGATTCTGACTGTAAAGCCCCAGAGTTCAGTGTTCACTGGAGACACAGTTACTCTCAGCTGTGACGTGGGAAGCTCAACTGGATGGACGTTTCTCTGGAGGAAAGACTCAAACCGTGTATCCAGTGATGATGCAGAAACTAAAACAATCAGTTCTGTGAGAGTCTCTGATGGAGGAACATACGAGTGTAGAGCACAGCGAGGAGAATACTACACACACTTCAGTCATATAAAGATAACAGTGAGAGGTAAGTGCTCTTTTACTTTGTAGTTTGTTTGTTTTTCAGTGAAAGAAACATGAAGTGTGTTGTTTGCTCATTTCACAGAGAGACCCAAACCTGTAGTGAAGGTGGAGCCTGATGTCCGTGTGTTCAGAGGAGAGAGAGTCACTCTCACATGTGACATACAGGAGACAGGAGTCTGGAGGTACAGCTGGTATAAAGATCAAGATAACAGCAGAAGAACAGACCAGATCTATAACAGCGCAGGACAAGACCAGATCTATATAATCACATATGTGGATCCGTCTCATGCTGGTCTGTACAGATGTAGAGGAACTCAGACTGAAACCCCACAGAACTCAGAGATCAGTGATGGAGTTACACTGACAGTATCAGGTGAAGTGTGTTCATCATTTCATCACATCACTTTAACCTGAAGACACTGAAAAGCAGGTGAATTTGAGTTTAGTTTGTCTCACACTCAGTCAGATTATGCAGGGCTGCCAACTTTTGAGTTCAGCTTAGAGTGAGATTTTGGGGGGCGGGGCTTGGGTTATGGAGGGGCGTGGCTTGGTGTGGAAAAAAATTCAAACACAAACTCCTTGCATTAGTGTATTAAGTGTATTAAGTATATATTGATTGTCAAAGTATTTGGTATCTGTACAGAATTTATTGGGAGATTTACATTACATCACATTTTACAAAAATAGGATTAACATGTGATAACACGTTCACAGATTAACTTGTGCTATTTTGTAAGCATTTTCTATCATACATACAGAGCACCAATAATGTGTACTTAGTGTCCCCTTTGTTATGAATGGCCATTTTTCTGACCATTCATTTTTAAAGGAGCATCAATAGGACGCAGCTCTGCTCTGGGCTTTAATCTTTTCTTTATCTGAGGGCTCATCTGTCTCCTGCTCTAAAGTCTCAGTTAGACTTTCATGTTCCTCCTGTGTCTTTTCCTGCTGCTTCTCAGGGTCACAGGACTTCTTGGAGGGCTGATAAACTGCCCACATTGATACAAGCGTTCTTTTCTTGCCTGTCCCTGACACTTAAGATAACATCCTATAACAAAAAAATTCAAATGTATCTATACTGACACCACCACTCAAATATCTGGACATGATTGATGAGTTGTGATTGATATAAATAAAATCGTTTAATATTAATTTTAATTTAATTTAATTAATTTTAATATGGGATGTCGTTGACTTGACATTCTGTTCTTAGAAAACAATAATTAACATAAAAAAATTAATCATGAGTCTTGTCATTTTCATTACAAAAATTAAGGTGATCATTAAAAATATGTATATTTTATTAAGAAAATTGTGGTTGTGTTTTATTGAATATATTGAGAACATTTCACTAATAACTATGCATTTTACTATTTTTTTAAGGAAACATACACAATTTTAAGGCTTGAATTGAGGAACTGATAAACCTCATAAAATTAAGGAAAAGGGGCTACCTAGTTATTTTAAGAGAATTAGCTCATTTATGTGGTTTTATTTAGAGACACCATTGTTTGTTCCCAGCATGTTTTGCACATGGAAATGGAGAGTAAATCTTGAAATTAAGTGTTATTTCATGTGTTTTTGAGTAAAGGGAAACATCTGTTAATGTTTAATGTTCAGGTATGTTTGACATTTGAAAGAGTTTCTATTATGTTCAAGTTTTGATCGTTACCATTGTGCAGAAGAGTAGGGCTTATGGTTAGGTTGTGAATAACTGCATGTTTTTTATTTATTTTTTATATTCTGAAGCATATTGTTGTATACATGTCGCAATAACTCTGCTAATGATAGTGCAGTAACATGTTTGAATCTGTACTGTCATAGCAGCATATAGTCTTTTCATAAAACGTACTCGGTTACTAACGTAACCTCGGTTCTCTCTAGAAGAGGGAACGAGTACTGCGTTTTATCAAAACGCTGCGGGAAAAGTCTCTTTTCACGATACACTGAAGCAAAAATTATCCTTTAATTTTCATATATGTAAAACGCGTTGCGGCAGCAGCAGACAGCTGAAGCAAGACGGCTTGTCCGCTCATTGGCTGCTCTGCGGTAACTGCATAAGCCTATCGAGCGCAGGCTGATGCAACATCAGACCAATGAGGGCGCTTCGCGCCCTCCTCGCCACTTCCCGCCGAGACGGGCGTGGCTTACCTCTATAAAAGGAGCTTGAGAAGGCTGATTCACTTGATTTTGATCGCCGAAGCGAACCAGAGTGAACCAAACGCACGGCAAGGGAACGCAGTACTCGTTCCCTCTTCTAGAGAGAACCGAGGTTACGTTAGTAACCGAGTACGTTCTCTTACGAGAGTTCTCTTGTACTGAGTTTTATCAAAACGCTGCGGGAACCCCTTGCAAAACGCCGTGCGTGCTGGGATAAAAACACTGATCACCGGAAGCTATTTCAGGCATACAGTGCATAATCACCAGATAGACTCACACAGAGTCAGGGAATAAGGGGGGAGCCTTAATTCCCTATATTGCAGCGTCCGCAGGCTTAACATGACCTCACAGGGAGAGTCTAAAGACAGGAGGGGTTTCCTCCGTCCTTATATAGACATGTCCACAGACGCGAATATGACATCACATAGCAAGGGTAGGGAGCCTGCACTAATGTGGGAAAACGTGGGTCTTACACAGTTCTGCCCAGTATAGTCGGTAGCGCATTGCGCCTGTAAATAGATTACACCGATAAAAGCTTAGCCTGTAAGGCGGGAACCTCTAGGTTATAAAACCTGATAAATGTAGACGGAGAGGCCCAGCCTGCCGCCGTACATATATCCTGTAAGGAAATCCCGCTGGACCAAGCCCACGAGGAGGCAACGCCTCTCGTAGAGTGCGCTCTGACTCCCAACGGGCATTGAATGCCCTTGGCAGTATAAGCCAGCGCTATGGCGTCAACTATCCATCTGGATAGACTCTGTTTCGAAACAGCCGTTCCTTTGGAATGTCCGCTGAACGAGACAAAGAGCTGCTCTGTCTGTCTGAAGGCAGCAGAGCGGGACATATAAGTTCTTAAAGCCCTAACAGGGCAAAGAAAACTCGAGTCCCCTTCCTCGCTCGACGCCGGCAGGGCAGCCAGGGAAATGACCTGAGCCCGAAAAGGCGTGTTGAGGGATTTCGGCACATAGCCGTGCTTAGGTTTGAGTATGACTTTAGAGTCATTAGGACCAAACTCCAAGCACGTCGGGCTCACGAAGAGCGCGTGCAGATCGCCTATGCGCTTCACTGAAGCGAGAGCCATCAAAAACACTGTTTTGAAAGACAAATGTTTGAGGCTGATTGATTGGATAGGCTCGAAAGGGGCACCTTTCATGGCCGCCAGGACCGTAGAAAGGTCCCACATAGGGACTGAAGGAGGTCTGGGTGGATTCAGTCTCCTAGCTCCCCTGAGGAAGCGGATGACTAAATCATTCCTCCCCAGTGACTGACCCAGCGTTGAACCGGAGAACATACACTTTGAGCGTGGAAGGGGATCTGCCCTTATCCAACAGCTCTTGTAGGAAGGAGAGAACCTCCGCTACCTCACATTCGAGGGGTGAAAGGCTCCGAGCTGTACACCAGCCGGAGAAAACCGACCACTTTGAAGCGTAGAGCCGCCTGGTCGACGGCGCTCTAGCCTCCGTGATGGTATTCATGACTCCCTCTGCGAGACCAACGGGTATCCGTTGAGTGCCCACACATGAAGGGACCACAGTTCCGGGTGTGGGTGCCAGATCGAGCCCCTGGCCTGCGAGAGGAGATCTCTCCTCAACAGCACTGGCCATGGAGCGATGTCTGCTAACTGCATCAGAACTGGGAACCATGCCTGGTTCTTCCAGAACACATTCAGAAGCCCGGGCACATGTACTGCTCTCAGCGAGCATAAGTTGTGCTGAGCCCATAGTAGGAGGCGTTTCGCCAGCCTGTACAGGGATATGGAATTCAGACCGCCCTGGCGATTTATGTAGGACACCACTGCCATGTTGTCCGAACGGACTATGACGTGTTGGTCCTTGATGTGGGGACAAAAATGCGTCAGCGCGTTGTGCACTGCCAGCATTTCTAGGCAGTTTATGTGTTGGAGCTTTTCTCGTTCCGACCATAGGTCGAAGAACGGTGTGCCCTCGAGCAGCGCTCCCCATTCCGAGGTGGATGCGTCCGTAGACACCATCCTCACCCTCGAGGAAGTCCCCAGGCTTACACCTGATTGGTACCAGTCGTTCGCCATCCAAGGCACCAGGGCTGTGACACAGTCCTGATCGACCTTGAGGCGTAAATGACCGGACACCCACGCTCTGCGCGGTACCCGCGCTTTCAACCAGAACTGCAGCGGGCGCATGCGGAGCAAGCCCAGCCGGAGAAGTGACGATGCTGAGGCCATGAGACCCAGCATCCTTTGAAATTTCCTGAGCGGGGTGAAAACGCCGCGGCGGAAAGACTTCGCCGTGCGCTGAATGTTCAGCACGCGCTGTGGCAACAGCCGCGCTGTCATAGACTGTGAGTCCAGAACTATACCCAGAAACGGAATCGTTTGACTGGGGTTCAGTGAACTCTTCGCCCAATTGACCGTGATACCAAGATTCTCGAGGTGATCGAGTAAAATGGCTCTGTGCTCTATGAGCTGAGATCGTGATTGGGCTAGGATCAACCAGTCGTCCAAATAGTTCAGCACTCGCATGCCTCTGAGTCTGAGAGGAGCGAGCGCTGCGTCCATGCATTTCGTAAATTTACGAGGTGTCAGGGACAAGCCGAAAGGCAGGACTGTATACTGGTATGTCTGACCCTCGAAGGCGAATCTCAAGAATCTCCTGTGATGTGACGCTATCTGTATTTGAAAATATGCGTCCTTCAGATCTATCAACATGAACCAGTCTTCCCGGCGAATATGCGCGAGAATTTTGCTGGTTGTGAGCATTTTGAAACGGCGTTTCACTAACACTCTGTTCAGTCGTCTGAGATCCAGAATGGGTCTGATACCGCCGTCCTTTTTGGGGACTAGAAAGTATCTGCTGTATATCCCCTGTTCGCTTTGAGCTCGGGGAACAAGCTCTATCGCCCCTTTGCTTATCAGTTTCGATATTTCGGCGCGAAGTAGGTGTGCTACATTCAGCGGTACCGAAGTTTCGACGCGCGCTGTGAAGCGCGGAGGGCGTCGATGAAACTGTAGCGAGAAGCCTCTCTTTATAATGCCTAAGACCCAGTCCGAAACCCCTGGAAGCGCTGCCCATGCATCTGCATGGTTGGCTAAGGGCCGGATACAGAGCGCGCTCTGTTCACCGTGCGACAGAGGTGCTACGGGGCTCACAAACGTAGGCGTTATGCCTGCGGCATTTGAGGCGGGGGGCGCGCTTAATACAGCGGGCGGAGCGCTCGCCCTCGACCTTACAACAGTGTTTGGCTGAGTGAGGGAGGGCTGCGCGAGTCCCGTGGGACTCATGTGTGCAAGTAGATGTGGGCTGGAAGCGGGCACATTTACTGCTTGGGGCGCGCTGCCTGTGTAAGCAGCGCGCGCGCTCACAGGTCTCGTTTTTACAGAGAGCCTGTGATCTGATAGACATAGTGTTCGTGGGCACTGAGTAGTGGGCACTTTTACTATGTGGGGAGCGCAATCGACCTGAGTCGATTTTATTTGCGCGAGCCCTGAGTGCAGGGCTGTGCTTGTGTGTAGGGATGGGCACTGAGGAGTGGGCATCGACACTACATTTATAGCACCATCGGCCGTGGCCGGGACACCAGAAATCACACTCTTTTCGGGATATATCTGGGTAGCCGTAAAAACGGCTTTTGAGTGCAGGCAAGCGGGCACTTGTACAGGCTTGCGCTTTGCAGAAAACGCTGGAACAGCCGTGAAACTTGGGGCTGAAACAGCGAGGCGCTTGGGTGGGAGGCCGGCCGCAACGGGACTCACACACCTGCGCTTTCCTAGGCGGGCTAGGACTTCTTCGGGACCTCTGGTTTCACCGCAATCCTCGGTCGCGGCGCGTGCGCCGGGCGCTCGATCGAGAGCGGGGTCTCGAGCTGCGCTGTTGTGGCTGCTGCGAAGAGGAAGCCGAAGGCGGGGGCTGAGGCCGTGAGGTTCGCGGGGTCCGTTTATCACGACTCGTTGCGGAACCAGAGCGCTTCGGTAGGAAGTGCTTGAAGGCTTGGGACGCTTTCTGGGCTTCAGTAAATCTCTCTACGAACTCGGAGAGAGAAGAACCAAAGAGGCCAGCGGGAGACAGCGGGGCGTCGAGAAACGCGGTGCGCTCGGAATCGGCCATCTCCGTGAGCGTCAGCCATAAGTGCCTCTCAGCGACAGTGGCGGAAGCCATACAGCGTCCCATGGCTTGTGCGGCAGCTTTGGTGGCTCGGAGCGTGAGGTCCGAAGCACTCCTCAAATCCGCAATACAGACAGCATCAGGCCCAACCTCGTCCCATTTACGGAGGAGATCACCCTGGAAAATCTGTAATGTAGCCATGGTGTGTAGCGCTGACGTGGCTTGCCCAGCGGCAGAGAATATTCGCGCGAGCAGCGTCGACGTCATGCGGCAGGCTTTTGAAGGCAACAACGGTTTAGTCCGCCGTCCAGCAGAGGGCGGGCACAGATGGGTCGCTATAGCCTGTTCCACCGGCGGCATAGAGAGGTAGCCTCGGTCATTCGCCTTGTCCAGTGAGGAGAACTCAGGCGACACAGATGAGCGCGTTCGCGCAGAGTAGGGCGCGTTCCAGGCCTTCGCAAATTCTTCATGTAACTCAGGAAGCAAAGGAGCGGGCTTAGATTCCGGAGAAGTGCGCTCACCAGGGAGGAAGCTACCATCAAGCCGGGTGCGAGAGAGGGGCTCCGGTGCAGACCGCTCGAGGCCGAGGCTCGCCGCGGCCAAAGCGAGTACTCGCATGAGCTCCGTCTCAATGTTGGCTCTCTTTGAGGGCTTTCGGGCAGGAGGCGCGAGATCCTCAGAGCTCGCCCAATCCTCGCTGCCTGAAGCCAGGAGAGAACAGGAATCCTTTTCCCCCGACGCGGCCTCTGAAACAACTTCCTCTGATGAAGCGGCGGCAGACTGCGGGCGCTGAGCATCAGGAAGTGAATCGGGCGAGGCCGGTGAAGCTGGCGGGCGAACCGGCGAGCTTGGTCGGGCTGGAGAGGGTTCCGGGACCCGCTACGAGCGGCGCTTCTTACGGCGCGGCATCGCGGCGGAGAATGCAGGCTTCGAAAAGGATGCCAGACGGGTCCTCAGAGCCACCATAGGCAAAAGCTCGCAGTGAGGGCAGCCGCCGTCAGCGAGCGCGAGCGCTGCATGGTCCTCACCGAGGCAGGAAACACAGATGACGTGGTCGTCTCCCTCGGCGAGTGGGGCTCTGCACGAGCCGCAGGATTTAGGCATCTTTAGAAAGACGCCGCTCTTTTAGGTGGTGAGTGCTACGAGAACAGTACACACACACACAAAACAGAGCAACAGTAAAGGATATGGGCGTCGGAAAGCGCAGCAGGTACGGCTGTAGAAGGCGGCGTTGGCCAGCGGCTTCGAGGGCTCGTCCCACTGAAGTGCTTGCTTCAAACGACGCTGCTTCCGTGATCCAGCGATGCGTGCGCTTCGCTGAAGAGATTAAAATCAAGTGAATCAGCCTTCTCGAGCTCCTTTTATAGAGGTAAGCCACGCCCGTCTCGGCGGGAAGTGGCGAGGAGGGTGCGAAGCGCCCTCATTGGTCTGATGTTGCATCAGCCTGCGCTCGATAGGCTTATGCAGTTGCCGCAGAGCAGCCAATGAGCGGACAAGCCGTCTTGCTTCAGCTGTCTGCTGCTGCCGCAACGCGTTTTACATATATGAAAATTAAGGGTGTATTCACACCTGCCTCGTTTGGTTCGATTGAATCGAACTCTAGTTCGTTTCCCCCCTTGGTGCGAACCTTTTGGGCAGGTGTGAATACAGCAATCGAACTCGGGTGCGGATCAAACAATCGAACCGAGACCCAGCTGAAGAGGTGGTCTCGGTACGGTTCCAAACGAACTCTGGTACGGTTCGTTTACGGTGTGAACATGAACCGACCCAACTGCAGAAAACTGCGTCTTTTTATTTGACTGCTCTTATGAGGATACTTAACAAAACGGACATTTTGGCATAATGGTGTCTAAAGCGAGCGAGCGAGCGAGCCAGAGTGCGCGCACGGCAGAGAGAGAGGGAGCGAGAGACCTTGCGTGTGTGTGCGCTAGTGTGCCTCACGAAGCGCATGTAAGGACCCAAGCAATCAGTTGTCGGTGCGGGGGGGCTTTTATCTATACCATATAGTTTCTTCATATTGCGTTTGTAGAGAATAACACCAAATCAGTAAAATAACAAATATTACATTACGAAATATCTCCATGCTGAGCCTGTTTGTGCACTTCCTGCTTTTCCCTGCTTGAGAATTCCTGTCCAATGAATGGACGACCTTAGCACACGTGTGGTTTTGTTTACACATTTTGGTTCACTTGCAAAAAGAGCAGTGTGAAAGCGAACCGTACCAAACAAAAAAAATCAACATCCTATTTGGTCCGGACCAAAGCAAGTGAACTATCGGACTTTCCTGGTGTGAATACACCCTAAAGGATAATTTTTGCTTCAGTGTATCGTGAAAAGAGACTTTTCCCGCATGCGTTTTGATAAAACGCAGTACGAGAGAACTCTCGTAAGAGAACAATACATCTCAAAGTTAAATATAACCAGGTCATATATCCATTCACTTAGTTGACTTCACACAATTTTGAGAATAAAAAATACTTCAAATAAAAAAGCACGTTTCACTAAAAAATTGTAATTCATTATGTCATAGACTAAATAAATTAGGGCATTTTACATGATTTATTCAGGTAGATTCCATGAATGAAATCAAGCTTTAACAACTCAAAAATATTATGTGTAATATTGTTACCATCATTTTTTAAGTAAATAGTATTTTTTTTTACTGTGTAGGGCAGGCATGTCGAGATATTTGTCATCTGGGAATGCTTTTGTACTGTTTTTATGATAAAGTTATGTAAAATAACTGCTCAGTGCTGCAAAACAAACGACTCTGCTAATGCTAACTTAATTATACATAACTAAGCTATATAACAGCATAAGGTCTATTAGTTACTAGCCTAAACTGGACGGAGACACGGAGTGCCCTGTAATTCACTGACCTGCCTGCGTTCACAATTCACACAGTGCAGTTGGGATGGAGAACGGCTGACTACACAGTTTACGGGAATAAATAGTGTATTCCCCTCACAATAGTCACAAAAAACTCACTACGTTGTATGTCTGGTCTCTCTGCGCGTTGGTTTGCGAGATCATGCGGCGCGATTTTTTTTTTTCCCTCACTGCTGCACGAGTCTGCGTGAGAATATAGGGGTGTGGCGTGAGAACGTGAGAATTTGGTCAATTGCGTCAGTCTCACGCTGAATGCGTGAGAGTTGGCACTTGGCAGCCCTTGTTAGTGAAGAGTTTGTAATCATCTCTATATACAGTGAGAGTCTGATGAGGATCACAGCTCACCTGAAAATGAACATTGTGTTTAAACAGTTTTTTTTTACTGATTAAACTATTGAGAAGTATATTACTGTGAACACACATTATATTGTTTTTGATGGTTTCAATACATTAAAAAAGAAAGATTGTCCGAACAAAATACAGTTTGTGCTTTTAAAGCTTGTATGGCTGAATAAGTTTATTTTTTATGTTTTCTTTTTTTATTAACATGATGATATTTATCATATTTATTATTAAAAAGTTGAGATTGTCCGCTTACTATCCATAAAGTTACCCGGGTCGGTCACATATTCCCTGAACTTACCAGAGACTTTAACATTATTATTTGATAACTCTGGAATGTATATATTATATTATATTATATATAGTATATAATTATATAATTATATTATTATATACTATATTTTTGTTATTCTGTTTTGTGTCACTAGTGGGAGCAGAAAAGACAAACACCCCTTTAAATCAAACTACATTACATAGTTTTGTATAAAAAAGATAGATAAAAACAGAAGAATTCTGAAAAATATGCCCAATAACTCTATAAATGAGCTCAACACTGCATCACTGTTCACTTCCAGATAAACCGCAGCCAATTCTGACTGTAAAGCCCCAGAGTTCAGTGTTCACTGGAGACACAGTTACTCTCAGCTGTGACGTGGGAAGCTCAACTGGATGGAGGTTCGACTGGAGGAAAGACTCAAACCGTGTATCCAGTGATTATGCAGGAACTAAAACAATCAGTTCTGTGAGAGTCTCTGATGGAGGAACATACGAGTGTAGAGCACAGCGAGGAGAATACTACACACACTTCAGTCATATAAAGATAACAGTGAGAGGTAAGTGCTCTTTTACTTTGTAGTTAGTTTTTTTCAGTGAAAGAAACATGAAGTGTGTTGTTTGCTCATTTCACAGAGAGACCCAAACCTGTAGTGAAGGTGGAGCCTGATGTCCGTGTGTTCAGAGGAGAGAGAGTCACTCTCACATGTGACTTACAGGAGACAGGAGTCTGGAGGTACAGCTGGTATAAAGATCAAGATAACAGCAGAAGAACAGACCAGATCTATAACAGCGCAGGACAAGACCAGATCTATATAATCACATATGTGGATCCGTCTCATGCTGGTCTGTACAGATGTAGAGGAACTCAGACTGAAACCCCACAGAACTCAGAGATCAGTGATGGAGTTACACTGACAGTATCAGGTGAGTGTGTTCATCATTTCATCACATCACTTTAACCTGAAGACATTGAAAACAAGTAAATTTGAGTTTAGTTTGTCTCACACTCAGTCAGATTATGTTAGTGAAGAGTTTGTAATCATCTCTATATACAGTGACAGTCTGATGATGATCACAGATCTTTTCAGAGATCATTATCTTTATCCTCCAGACATGTTCAGTTCATTGATGTTCATCTCTTCAGATTATCTGAGATGAATGAAACCGTCAGTTGCTATTCTTCTTTTATTTTACTCCTGTCTTTGCTTCCGCCACATCACCTGATACTGTCAGTGTAACTCCATCACTGATCTCCGAGTACTGTGGGGTTTCAGTCTCAGAGTTCCTCTACATCTGTACAGACCAGCATGAGACGGATCCACATAAGTGATTATATAGATCTGGTCTGTTCTTCTGCTGTTATCTTGATCTTTATACCAGCTGTACGTTTGTTTGATGTCAGCAGCCATATCACCCTGTAGCTCAAGACTGGTTGCCCACTGAAGCTAAGCAGGGCTGAGCCTGGTTAGTACCTGGATGGGAGACCTCTTGAGAAAACCAGGTTGCTGCTGGAAGAGGTGTTAGTGAGGCCAGTAGGGGGCGCTCACCCTGTGGTCTGTCTGGGTCTTAATGCCCCAGTGTAGTGATGGGGACACTATACTGTAAAAGAGCACTGTCTTTCGGATGAGACGTTAAACCGAGGTCCTGACTCTCTGTGGACATTAACAATCCCAGGATGTCCTTAGGAAAAGAGTAGGGGTGTAACCCCGGCATCCTGGCCAAATTTTCCCATTGGCCTCTGTCCATCATGGCCTCCTAATCATCCCCATATACTGATTGGCTTCATCACTGTCTCCTCTCCACCAGTAAGCTGGTGTGTGGTGGGCGTTCTGGCGCAATATGGCTACCGTCGCATCATCCAGGTGGAGCTGCACATTGGTGGTGATTGAGGAGATCCCCCTTCCATGTAAAGTGCTTTGAAAACCCAGAAAAGCTCTATATAAATGTAACGAATTATTATTATTTATTATTTATCGGTTAATCAGAACTTAATAGATCCAATAAGGCCATAAAGGTGTTGTAGAATAAATCCATTTGAATCAAGCAGTTTTTTATCCAAGGTTTATAAAGATATACTGTACAATCTCTTTATATGATGAACGGATTTAATTTAGGCTTCCCAGCAAGCACAGTACATCAATGTGACGCCAGGAAAACGTTTGACTCCAACAAATCCAACGTCAGTCAGACATCAAAATGAAAATGAAATTCGGGTTAGATTGTGGGAATATAAATGTAAGATTCTGTTTAAGATCTGATGATCCTACATCCTGATATACCATCATATGACAAACGAAGGTGAACTACGATGTATTTGGGCATTCAAGGTGAACATGATGGCATCACTTTACTCATTAGATTCAATATAGTTTCCAGTGAAGTTTTTTTTTTTTTTTTCAGTCTTTGATCTTCCTGCTGAGAGTCAAACTATGTGTGAATGTTTACATAGTCTTAGTTCTCGTGACCAGCTACTGTTTATACCATTTAGGGTACTATTATCTGCACAGTCGGGGGAGATTGCCTGTATTGTCTTTAAAGAGGCTATATGCAACTTTTTCCCCAAAATAAACGTAACAATAGCCTTTTTATTTTACCATTTATGACTCAAACATCTCCTGATGAGCATACTGACACCTTGTCCGCTCACAGTGGGTGCACCTATAAGCCTGTATCCTATTTTTCCTATTTTCTGTCGGGTCGTATTTTTCGCGCGCTGTCTGCGGATGTGACGTCAAGCGCGTTCATGTTAAACGTTTCAGATCACTCTGCCACCACCGCTAGTCAGCAAACAAACTTAGTTTCTCAAACAATATATGTATTTGACTGTTCTTACCTCTGTAAACATAATGTTGACCTCTTTGCAGCGGATGACTTGTGAAGTGCGCACGTACGAGAGCGAGCAGAAAGGAAGAGCAGTTCTGTTTTTTGGCCACAGGTGTCAGTAGCGAGTTTAAATTTCAGAAAATCGCATGTAGCCTCTTTAAATGCTTTTGTTTTAGTGGTCACTTCTAAGGCTGTGTGTAAGGTCAACACCTTTAAGGACTGCCCACTGAAAGCTTATAAAATACAATGTTTGCCTGCCTTAGTTAGACTTGATGACTGTAGATAACAACAGCACATGATCTCAATAAAGAATCCTGCTGAAGATTCAGCCAAGTCTTCTGGTCTTCGCTTCTGAGATTCACAACAGTTCTAAACCCAACGTTTGTTTGACGTCAAGCTCCAACGTCAGACATACGTTGAATTCTGGTTGGAAGAAGCACCGCACTGCAAGAAAAGGGTGAAATGCATGGCAACACTGTAAATCTCCGAAGATCTCATCAGAGGAGAATTAAACAACAGCATTACTAGATCCACTTATTGCTAACCAGATTGACTTTATTTCTGTCAGACGTCTACAGAAGTTCTTACTGAGAATTTTGTTGTTGATGTTTTTTGAAAATAATACTTTAGTTTGAAGTCGCCATTATGATGATCAGTATTTGTTTTAGTTGGGTAGTTTTACTCTTGACTTTAGTTTATCTTTATAGTTAGATAAGCAAGAGAAAATGTGATCAGATGATGTTGTCTACTTGGTGATAAAGATATAATCATCAAATAGTGGTCTATTTCACTGATGTCATCCAGAATATAATCTTTAGATACATGCTCATTTTGTATTATTAATTATAGCAAGCCTGTAATTCTCACTGTCCACTAAACAATTTGAACTCCAGCATCTGTTAGACTCACTCAGACATCAACAATCAGCTTATGAATCTCAACAATGGTGACATGCTTAATGCCACAATGCCTTTTCCGGGCCATAGATGAGTTTTATATGATGCACCCAGAATGCATTGTGGCATGAAGATTTTTTCAAATTAAATAGAAAAAATCCCGTAGATGGTCTGCTTGCTTTAAACTCGCGCACGAGCAGATCCGTTTCCTCTCTGGAGATGTGTTCAGTTTTTCCGCTTGCAAACTCAGCCATGGTGTGAGGGCAACTGCACTGTAAAAAGGTTTTCAAGCAGTATTTCATCCAATTAATAATTTGTCTTTCAATTCAGTTTACCATTATTTGTTTTATTTTTCAAATAATATTTTTTTCGTTCAAAACATAGTTAAATATAAATATTTTTCATTAAGAGCTCAAATAAGAAATATTTGTTTCGACGAATGTACAATTTCAAGGTTACACACAGGATTGCGCTTGGGCATTAAACACAAATCTTCTCGACGACCACACGACCAGTCGGCAGACCGATGTAACCGCTCTTCTACGTTCCGTGGATCACTTTGCTGCTCCAGAGAGAATCAGATTTCATCGCGGATAAACTGAAGTAAGTGAAACAAACAACCATTTAAATGTGCTGCTGTATATTTAGTAGCCTGTACAAGACATGTTGCTCTGCCGAATTTATCTGGTAGATATCGTTATGTAACTTACATTAGTTTAAAAATGTGTTAGCTAGCTTAGTTTACACTATAGGCAAGTTAACGTTAATGTGTCGACGTTAATCAATACCTGACCGATTGCAAAAGGGAACATATACGTTTACCCCTGGCTTATTTTGATTTTACAATGGTAATTAACGTGAACGTTTAATCATTGAACATAACGTTATTTCGATGCAGCACGTTCTCTGGTTAAAACCGTAGAAACCTGATCAACAACTAAGGAGCTAACGTTAACTTACATGTAAAAGGACTGGCGTTCACTTGTGATTAATGGTAACGTTAACTAACACTTATGACTGTCGACACTCACAATGGTCATTTATTTATGGATTGTATGCTTTTTATTTATGGAAGTATTGCTGCATTGGCGCCAATCGGTTGATGTCAGTTGGTTTTCAAAAAAGTGTAGCAGCTAGTACTAGCCAGAGGACACTGGGGGGGCAGACATTTTTTCGTGGCGTTAGTAATAGGATTGACACACTATTGAATCATATATTGTAATGATTATTATATCAACTGATAACGTATATTGTGCTAAAGTTTGTTGACCATAATGTACCCTCATGCCAAATTTGTACTATCTTGATGCAGGATACTGACACCGCTACAAAGAGCACTTAAATATCTCATCCTTTATGGGAGAAACAGTGGAGGACCTCATCAAAGATTTCCTGGTAAGGCCAGATTACTTTAGAGATGTGAAAACGCTAGATATGGCTGTCCACTTCAAAATTAGCCATCAGACTATGTTCAGATATATGTCTGAAAACAGCCTGAAGGCTAATTTCAAATATAGAAACAATTACTTTCAGCTAAAATCAGAGTCCCATGTGCTGGAAAGTTTGTGCAACTTATATTTATGTCAACAACAAATTGGAGTAAATTTTATAATTAGTTAGAAGTATTAGTATTATGTAAACTAATTTGGGGGGAAATCCAAGTTGTATTGATTCCTTATTCTTTTTTTCTTTTTCTTTTCTCCTTCCTAAATTCTTTTCCAGGTGTTGGAGAAGGAAGAGGCTGAAAAAACTCTTCAGCAGAAACCATGGAAATCTTTGTCATCAGAGATGCACAAGCACAAGCTGTACCCACAAACATTGGAATCATATACTTGAGGGTCAAGAGGTTCTGAGGGACTTGCCGTCTGTCGCAAATGTTGAAAATCTGACACGAAATTGTGTATGTGTGGAAGTAATGTATATAATAATTCAATAAATATCGATTTAATGAAAATTATGTGTCTTTTTTATTTGATTTTGGACAAGATTAATTAATGTTCCTTAATGGGAAATATGTTTTATTGGATCCATATCTTTTTGTTTGTTTAAAATAAATAATTTCTATTAACTTGTATTTTTAAAAATGAGAAATAATTGTGTTATTAAATCAATATCTATTTAATTGGAGAAAACAAATAATTTCTAATACATATTTATTAAATGAGAATTTTTGTTTTGATTAAATCTATATATTTTTGTTTAGATCAAAAATAGAATTTAAATTAATTGATTTTTTTCAACAAGAAAAATATGCTTTGTGCCAAGTGTTATAAAATAGTTTTCATTGACATAGAAAATATTGGTAAGGGCAAGTTATTTATTTTTCATTGGCTCAAGTTATAAAATATAGATGTGAACCATTACCCTAAAATTTTTTAATTGGATGAATGAAAATACTTTTTCAGTGTGGCTTTGGGATGGGAGATGAGACTCTGACCAAAACACACCTATTACTCATTAAGAGAATAGGGACAACCCTTTTAGAGCATGGGACCGCCAACCATTTTTCCCGTTGTTAAACTAGCAAAAGTGGATTTGGACACGCCCTTAAGTGCACTTGCACTGTGTGTTTTAGACCATGCGCTTAGATCCTTAAAATAGGGCCCAATGTGTTTAACAACTGCAAATAACAATTACTCATTAAAGCAGAATTCTCCGATCAGCAAAGAGCAGCTGCGCATGTGTCCATCCTGAGCTTTGATGGAAATTGTTTCTAGGGTCACTCTAACTCAGTTAAGTTAAAACAGCATTCCCCTTTTTTATGTTACATAAACCTGATTGAAGTAGATTACAACAACTAAAATAGAATTTGTAAGTAGAATCAGGCAGAAAAACCTCCTTAAAGCAACAACTGCACATGCATATGATGGGCAGCATACAGGACTCTGCTATGATGTGACCGTGCTCCCCTCCTACTGTCCCACACACACACACACACTATATATATATATATATATATATATATATATATATATATATATATATATACATATACCATTATGGTTATTGTGGAACACACAATACTAATAATATTTTTTGGTGAAATTTGTTGTTTTTCGTGTTATATTTTGAAGAAGAACAGTGCACGGTGGCTTTATGTCAGTGTAAGCGATGCAGCAAACAAATAGACTCAGCGCCGAAACGAATGCGCCGCAGTCGCTCCTGCTACGTGTTGCAGCGCCGCCTCGGAGTGCATTGTGACTGTGAAAGCTTTAATATGTTAACATAGGTGCTGAAAAAAAATACTCTATGCTTTTACGCTTTGCTTACGGGTCTAGTGTGAAAAAGGCATCTGTCTCCAGGATCTGAATCTGTTGTTGTTCTCCTGCAGATCTAAAGCCGAAGCCTGAACTCACATCAGATCCTGCAGGAGCTGCACTGACTGGAAACACAGTGACTTTGACCTGTCGCATGGATCCGTCCACTGGGAACTGGGACTCTTACTGGTACAAACACACACTGAACCCTGAGACAGAGAAGACAGAAACAAACCCCTACAGCCTGAAGATTGATTCAGTGTCTGATGGAGGCCAGTACTGGTGTAGAGCTGGAAGAGGGACACCAGTCTATTACACACAATACAGTGATGCACTGTGGGTAAATGTTACAGGTGAGAGAGACTGTAGTGTGTGATGCAACAAATACAGATCAGAGACAATATCTACACAACTTCTGAAACTATAACTGCAATAATCTGTGTTTGTACAGAGAGTCCTAAAGCTGTGGTGACGGTACGACCTGATGAACGAGTGTTTAGAGGAGAAACAGTCACTCTCAGATGTGATATAAAGTGGGCAGGAGACACTGAGTGGACATACAGATGGGAAATAGAGGGAACCAACAGCCAATATAAAAACACTGTCAGCCGAACCTCAACACAAGAGTTGAACATCAGCAGTGTTGATCTCTCTCACCGCGGTAAATGCAGCTGTACAGGACAGATACACACTCAAAGCTCTCAGCGCAGTGATGCTGTTACACTGACTGTCTCTGGTGAGTGTGTGTGTGTGTGTGATCAGCTTCTCCATCAGTTTCTCTACGGCTCTGTAACTCGTGATGTTTTGTTCAGCTGAAGCTCAGGCATCAGTGCGAGTGTCTCCACAGCCGTGGCTGACTGAAGGAGAATCAGTGACTCTGACCTGTGAGGTTTCAGGCTCCTCTAAAGGCTGGACGTTCAGCTGGTTCAGAGATCATGATCATCTGTCAGACAGCAGCAGAGGAGCTGGAGGATCTTACACTCTCAGTCCTGCTGCTCTACAGCACACAGGAGTTTATACGTGCAGAGCAGAGAGAGGACGACCAGCCTATTACACACACAACAGCAGCTCACACACACTGTGGATCACTGGTGAGGGTTTATGCTTGTGCTCATCCGGATCTGTGTTTCACTGCAGTCTCTGTGCTTCAGTTTTGATGGAGATTTTCCTCTTTTCAGGAGTTTCTGCTTCAGTGTCTCTGGTCCTCAATCCCAGCAGAAGTCAACACTTCTCATCCGACTCTCTCTCTCTGAGCTGTGACTCTGCTGGATGGACAGTGAGAAGATACACAGACAAACACACACAAACTTGTGCAAATCAAACAGGATCTGGATGTGTAATGGACTCTCTCAGCACATCTGACACTGGAGTGTACTGGTGTGAGTCTGAATCTGGAGAGAAATGCCGTCCTCGAAACATCACTGTACATGGTGAGTCCAATCACGCTTAAAACTATAAAACACAATAAATAACAATCTGTTCAAGATTAAAAAAATAATATAACTGAGAATTCAGTCTTATGATTATGCACAAACTAACTGAATATCAGAATACTGCACAGTGAATATCAAGATTTAAACTCTATAATAAAATAAAATATTCAGAAGTTTGGGATTGGTATTTTTTTATGTTTTGGAAATATGTTTGTTTACCAGGGCTGGTATTTATTTGATCAAAAATGCATGCAAACGTTCATTTTATAGTATTATTTCATATGAAATATTACAATAAAACCAAAAATTCTATGTGAATATAAAGTGTAATTTATTCAAAGCTGAATGTTCAGCATCATTACTCCAGTCTTCAGTGTCACATGATCCTTCAGAAATCAGTCTATTATGATGATTTGCTTCTCAAGAAACATTTATGATTATTATCAATGTTGAAAAAAAAATTTGTAGGAAACGTGATGCTTTTTTTCTTCTTTGATAAATAGAAAGTATGGAATGATATTCCGGACATTTTTCAAAAGGAATTGCAAATTGTATTTGCAATTGCGTTTTCAAATTGTGGACGCATAAAATGTGACATAATCCAAACGCAAATGCAAATCGCGCATTACCGTTTGCATTTTCGTTTAAGCGAACGCACAGTGACTGCCAAATTTAAAATGGAAATGCAAAGTCCGTTTGCAACTGTGTTTCCCATATCTAACGAGTCTTGACCCTGTCATATTTAAATAGCAATTTCAATGACCACGTCTGCTTTTTCACTTTCTCAGCGTCGCGTATGTAGCCAGCCAAAACTCAAATGAAATCGCAATGCCCTTAGCATTTCCATTTCCGATGCCTTACACGGAAACCTGTCAATCAGCGTCAAGGGTGGGATTATGCTATGGGGCGTGTTCGTGTTGGGACGTGACGTCACTCACAGTCGACGGTTAAGAGGTGATGCCCTGAACAGACAGACGCCGATTTATTTTAAACAATGGAGGTAGTGGAGGACCTTATGATGCTCGCGCAGCAAGTTGATGACAGTACATCCTCTACAGATGTAGGTAATGTAACAAAAGTCTCAAAATTCCATGACACTGAAATAAAGATTTGGTTTTGGTTTAGTTTAAATTGAATATTTCTTAAACCCTCATGTTGTCTTTGGTTCTGTTTGGATCTCATTTGATATTTTCCCCCCATTCAAAAAAACATATCTTCCTTATCTCAGTGTCATGGAATTTTGTGACTTTTGTTACATTATTTGTCTAAACACACAAAAAAACCTGGGTTTGATTTAATTGGTCTGAAAGTAGCCTATAATTTTGTTTTTGTCCATTTGACAGTTGAGATTAATTTAAAATGATTAAATCCCACATAAATATAAACAAATTGACTACACCATGAATGTAAAGTGTAAACACTCATTTTAGGTCCGGACTCCGGGCCCATCCGTTTCTATATGGTTTTGTACGTTTCTTCATTCGGATCTAGTTGCGATCCATTCCATTCTAAAAAATGCAGTTTACATGCTTCGTCCTTGTTACATTATTCATTAAGATAATAATTAATAACGCACAATTATCAGTGAACTTGATAAATGTTGCAGATATGTTTTACTATGCATGCAAACAAATGCCTTTCAACTTAAGCGTGCAAAATTCAGAATAAACTGAATGTGCAGCAATTTGTACAAATAGGGAGTCTGTATAGCCTACTACGTGTTGTAGCCATTAAATAAGCTCATTTAGTTTCATATTTGTTAAAATGTTATATTGTTATTTTAAAATATGTTATTTTTTCATCTATGTTGATTATGAAAAGTGAACCGCACGAGTAAGATAGGATGCGCAATATATAAGAGATGTGGGTAAGACATGATTTTGACCACTTTTTGTTTTGTAGAAAGCCTTTCTTAAGTGAATTTCGTTTTGTATAAATTGCATCTTAATTTTAATAATTTTTTTATCAACCAACATTTTTTATTGCCTGGATTTAATACATTAAAAAGGAAATATAGCAGACAATAAAATCATGGAGGCGCCCGCGCGGTCATTGCATTGCTCAGGAGCGCATCTCATCCTAACTTAACGAAACTCAACGTATGCCTCAAAGACATGAAATATATCTTAAGAAAGCCCAAAATGTCTTTTTAACAATTTAAAACGAAAAGAAGAAAGGCTACTCTCTGATTATGTAATCCATGATGTGCATTTCTCTCTATAGGTGCGTTCACTATGACGATCGTCAACTTCATCTTTACAGCTGTTGTTGCTGTTAATAAACTAAAAAAAATAATAGGCCTATAATTGTATTAAACAATAAATTAAATAAATTAAATTGTAATTGTATTTAAAAAGCTGCAAAAAAAAATCCGGTTTAATTTTTAAACCTATGCTAACTACGCATTAAATTCAGGTGGGCTAGTTAGTCGCTGTCCTCAGTGCCGCAGAAAAGCACTGAAACGGAGATGAAGAGGAACCCGTTTTTTTTTTTTTTGGGGGGGCTTATTTTTAACTGGCCATCCAGTTTTTTTGGAGGCCCACCTACAATCAAAGTCCTGCGCCGCTATTGACACACACACACACACACACACACACACACACACACACACAGGTTTAACTGCAACAGACAGCATTTTTTATTGAATTTCGCAAATTGAGAACACTTATTTGAAGGGGTGAGACCTAGCACCGACACTCATCTCTTGTGGTATGTCCAGTAAAGGACGTCCAGGTTCTTTAGTTGTCCTGTCCTTCACAAAAAGCCTATAGCTACTTCACTGAGGTTGGCGAAGACAACATTACTGATGTTGCTGTTGGTCAAGGGCAGGCCACGAAAACATTTAACTTATCCAAAATGAAATGGCTTCTGAGTAAGAGGACATCTGTAGAGAATGTACTGTCATCAACTTGCTGTGCGAGCATCATAAGGTCCTCCACAATTTCATCAACTACCTCCATTGTTTAAAATAAATCGGCGTCTGTCTGTTCAGGGCATCACCTCTTAACCGTCGACTGTGAGTGACGTCACGTCCCAACACGAACACGCCCCATAGCATAATCCCACCCTTGACGCTGATTGACAGGTTTCCGTGTAAGGCATCGGAAATGGAAATGCTAAGGGAATTGCGATTTCATTTGAGTTTTGGCTGGCTACATACGCGACGCTGAGAAAGTGAAAAAGCAGACGTGGTCATTGAAATTACTATTTAAATATGACAGGGTCAAGACTCGTTAGATATGGGAAACACAGTTGCAAACGGACTTTGCATTTCCATTTTAAATTTGGCAGTCACCGTGCGTTCGCTTAAACGAAAATGCAAACGGTAATGCGCGATTTGCATTTGCGTTTGGATTATGTCACATTTTATGCATCCACAATTTGAAAACGCAATTGCAAATACAATTTGCAATTCCTTTTGAATAATGTCCGGAATATCTTTCCATAAGAAAGTTTGAAGAACAGCATTTATTGGAAATATAAATCTTTTGTAGCATAAATGTCTTTTTTGATCAATGCGTCACATTTGATCTAGCCTGGGTTTCCCCATACTGCCTTGCTCGCAGCGCGATTCTATTCACGCTGCTAGGCAGTCTGGACACCATGGGACAATTTTTCCCCTGAAAAAGGGAACTAATCACAGAATGGGGAGGGAGCAGCAAGATGATGACGACACCGAAGCAGTTTGTTTATATCAGACTCGACGTTACCTTCTACCCTCATGTTTATCTTGCACAAACGGTAATATTCGCTAAACGCCATCGTGTACAAATAAATCTTTGACCCATCGTCTTTTTCCTCGTCGAATTTCTCTCACTCTACATACGTCATCTGGTATAATTGAAGCGATTGGCTATGAGCTACGTACAGGCGCATTTGATAGACATTCTTATTACATGGCTTGGCTGAATTCCAATGTAGAATGCGGTCTGTTATTTCTTGATAACAGACCGCTGCGAAGTATAACAGACCGTTGCCATGATAAACAGCGCGTTGCTATGGACGCATAACGGACTATTTTCTTTAGCGGAAGCAATACAATCGTTTTTAAATCAATAAACTCCTTTTTGAATAAATAATTTGTGTCAAATTATTTATTTATTTTTTAGGTAGCCATGTAATAAGCGGGATAATGTATAGTGAGCCGGTTGTTATAGTGAATAACAACCCCTTCAGGCTGATTCAAGATCCCTCCGCTTCGCGTTGGGATCCCGTTCAGCCTGTCGGGGTTGTTATTCACTATAACAACCGGCTCACTATACATTATCCCTTACATAGCGCCCAATAAACGGCTCTGGGCATTCGTAAACCACGCCTCAAATACGAGAAAATGCGCACGTAGTTCCCAGACCAAGTCTCAATGAGACTTGGTCTGACGTTAGCCAGGCTACATTTGATCATGAATCCTTGCTGAATAAAAGTTTCTCAGATTAAAGGTAGTGAATATTTTGACCCTCCAGATCTTATTAATAATTGAAGTATGGCTCTGATTAACACAGCCTGTGTCGTCACTACATCTGTTGATGTGTTTCTTGTGTTTGTAGACGGTGAGGTGATTCTGGAGAGTTCTGTTGATCCTGTGATTGAGGGAGAGACTCTGACTCTACACTGTTTACATCGATCTACAAACTCCCCGATCCTCAGCGCTGATTTCTATAAAGACGGATCACTGATCCAGGATCAGACGACAGGAGAGATGAGCATCACTACTGTCTCAAAGTCACATGAGGGTTTCTACTACTGTAAAACAGAGAGAGGACAGTCACTCCACAGCTGGATCTCAGTCAGAGGTTATTTTATTCATGAGCATCTGATGAGATACGCCACACTATTCATATATATGAGTCTCTGTCTCTTATTTCTGCTGGACACAATCAGGTATTGACTAATACAAAGTTCTGTCATGAAACTCTAGATGGCGCTGGCGGACCGGTCTTTAACTCAGTCTGCAATCACATCATCCTCTATGATGACAGTTGTTCATGACAGATCTGTGTTTGTTTCACATAGCTAAGTTGAACTATCAAATCACATGCAAAATATGCAGAAATATAGTGAAATCAACACCTTATAAAAACATCACACAATTCAATGAAATTAAAAGTTCCTTCAAGATATCTTTTATTTTCCACACAAGAAAGAAATTTAAACAGGTTTGAACAACATGAAGGTCAGTAAATGTGGCAGAATATATATTTGTGAATGAACTCTTGCTTTAACACAGAGCTGTAAGAGGGAAATGGTGGTGGAATAATATGAGATGGGAGGAAAAATATTTCAAAGCTTTTATATTCACTCACAAACTTTGGGTTCCTCGAGAAACTTTCTGAAAGCCCTTCAGAGCTCTGTAATGTTGCTCAATAATGTTCTTGTGTTTCTGTTTTCCAGTGTCACGTTCAGGTCAGATTTCTGTCCTCAAAACCCTCAGTTCTCTTCTGGCCGCTTCTCTGTTTCTGCTAGCGACAGTCGTGCTGCTTTACAAGTGTTACAGAGCGAGAGGTATAACTTCTCTCTCTCTCATGTCTCTCTCTCCCTCTCTCTCCCTCTCTCTCTCTCTCTCTCTCTCTCTCTCTCTCTCTCTCTCTCTCTCTCCCTCTCTCTCTCTCTCTCTCTCCCTCTCTCTCTCTCCCTCTCTCTCTCTCTCTCTCTCTCTCCCTCTCTCTCTCTCCCTCTCTCTCTCTCTCTGAATCAATGATTTATGTGTATTTCAGTTTCATCTGCTGAAGACCAGAGTCAGTACGCCGTAACAGAGGAAGAAACTTCAATCTGATATTAAAGAGTTAATTCTGTCCACATGTGTGAATGTTCTGTCAGCATTTATTTGTCCCTTAACGTGGTTTGAAAATATTGTAGTTCGTTCTTCTATAAGCTTTATATTCGTCATAACCTTGTGTTGTTAGACTGTTAGAGAAAGCTTGACAATGATACTGTTGCTTGTTCTAGTTCGCTTGTTTGAGTAATTACATAACATATTCAAAGAATAAAACTAACTGTTGAAATGAAGTGTTTATTAGAGGTGTTTTTCTTGGTTTTTCTCATTTGTAAACCATCATCTAATTCAAAAACTATGTCTTAATGTTTCAGTCATAATTGAATAATAAATCTTTATATATCGAGTGTCTGTAATTAAATCATTTGAAAGCATTTCATCAAATTCTGTTGACAGTTTCCCTTTAAAGAACCTCTGGGACAAAGAAAATAAATGTATTTGACGTCAGTTTATAACAGACTCAAACACTCAGAGAGAGTTGAACCAGCAATACTTGCCTCTGATCAAGACTAGAATCAAATTACTTTGTTAAAAAAAAATTTTTATTAATTTATTTTTTTTTGGCTTGACTAAGAGACTAAAAGAGAAGCTTTGGGTAAAATTATATAGTAATTCAATTTTATTTATCCTTTATCCAGGTAAACTGTTTGAGAACCACTTCTCATGTACAAACATGACCTGGCCAAGAGACTACAGGAATAAATAGAAACATATTTTACAACTGTACATATTCATACACACATGCAGGGGCGTAAATTTCATCTAAATGTTGGGGGGGACAATAAACATAACATTCCTCACGAGCAATTTTTTGAAGGGGACACCAATAATATAGGCAAAATTGTACTTTCTATGGATATGTGTGTACACAGAGGAAAGCCTTACTGCTATTATTAGTGTAGCTAGACCGTTCCATTATCCTTCTTCTCAAAGTTTCTCTCTGGTTCATTGAAAAAGCTGACTAAATTGACCAAAATATTCTTCATTGGTGTGCAAAATTGACAAAAAAAATGATGGTTGATGATTAATTCAGGGATTTTATCGATAATGATAATTAGACAATATTTTGCTGAGTGTGTTATTGTGCTGGTAACTTGGCATGTTTAGGACTGCCGAGGACAGCCGACTCCTAAAGTTTTTGATATTCTTCATATTCTGTGTGGCGGTTCAGTTCACAGCAGTGACAGAAATAATTTTTCCAATAAGTTTCAATAGATTTTTACCTTCATTGGCATTTTTACCTTTATAAATGTATTTTTAAACCTAAATATATGTATGCATCATCTTTTGTGTCAATTTCATACATTAAATTAAATTATAATAATAAGTCATAATAGGGCTGTTACCAATCAAATTAAATAATATCAACAAAATCTTTGCAATGGAGAGGAAACACAAAAGTTGCATTTGAAATGGCATTTAGATTTTACACAGACATAAATAATGTTTTGTTTAAAACATAAAACGTTGAATATTGATATGTAAAATTATTTAAAACATGAAAAGATACTTTAAATGTGAAATTAAAACCGCCAGTAGGTGGCAGCAATTCATTGTTAATGAGTGAGTCATTGCGATTCAACTGATTCGTTCAAAAAGCTGATTCATAATTCAGTAAGGAAATACCTCAGTGTTTCTCAGAGACGCAAATACAGTGCTTTGGCTTAGTTTTCAACTATTTTCGTTGGCGAAATAGAGTTAAAACAGGCAATATGGTGTCTAAAAGTAAACTTTTCAATTATCAATTTATTAAATCACATTTATTATCATGTTAATATCTGGAGAAAAACTGCACTCTTTGTGTGATATTATATTAGATTAACTATATTAAATGATATAAACTGACTAAATCACACAGTGAAAGCGTGAAAATCTAAATGCGCACCCGCACTTGTCTAATCTACAAGACTACACAAGGTGTATGCGTACACTCTTTGGGTGTGTGTGTGAGGGAACGGTTTTAAACAATCTAAGTAACGTTTAACGCACAGACTGTATAAAACAAGGTTATTATAATCGCCAACATAGCGAGGCGGACTACATCGGTGACAAAAGTAAGTGATTGGTTATCATAACATTTTATGTCAATGATTTATTAATGACGCAGACGCAGCATATTCTGTATTAAAGAGAAAATAATCACTTCATCCGAGGTTTAAAGTAAATAAAATAGCCTTGACTTACTGGAGTTTATTGGAGTTGTTTGTGACGAGGTAAAGGGGGAGCGGGCAGTGGACCGAAGCACTGAGGCAAGGGAGGGGGGACTCAAAATTTTAAAACGTTTATTTGTATTTGCCCCGTTTGCATGTTTATTGTTTTACTACTTAAACAATTATTTTAAGTATATATCATTATATTATTTACAATACACATATTTTAATTATATTTTTAGGAGGGGACAACCCTCAGATGGGGGGGTCCTGACCCCCCCGCGATTTCCGCCTATGCACACATGGCACATAGAACAAGCAATTGAATTAAAAAGGGTAGACAACTAAGAAAAAAATATTAAAGTGTCATAATGTTTTCATTATGAAGCTCATAATAAATGTTACTCGCAGTGGAAATCTGATCTGTGGTCTGTGTTTGGTGGAGGAAGATGTGAATGTTGATATGATCATGTGTGTAAATCCATCATCATCTTCAGCTTCCTCTACAGGATCAACAATAGTGTTAAGTATTTATCAGAAGAGTTTCTGCTACTGTAAAACAATTGTGCAGAAAAACAATATTCAAAGATAAATGTTGAAAATGTTTTGAACCTACTCCATTAGCTGAAGATATGAAAACCAATATGCTGTTAGAGTGAACGCATTTCATCTTAAAGAAAGGTTTGTAACTTGTTCATCTGCTAAACCTGATGCTTAACAGCATAAACACAGAAGAACGGATAATAGCTCTTATTTTGGTAACAGTTATGAGAAAACAGTGCATGACCAAAGCTCTTTAGAGATAATATGTGTGGCTCTTAAAAGAGCCTTTGTGTGTGTGTTGAGCTGACTCCTCTACTTGGAGCTGGTGTATTTGGTCACCGCCTTTGTGCCCTCAGACACGGCGTGTTTGGCCAGCTCTCCGGGCAGCAGCAGACGCACGGCGGTCTGGATCTCTCGAGATGTGATGGTGGAGCGCTTGTTGTAGTGAGCGAGACGAGACGCTTCACCGGCGATGCGCTCGAAGATGTCGTTGACGAAAGAGTTCATGATTCCCATCGCCTTGGAGGAGATCCCGGTGTCGGGATGAACCTGCTTCAGGACTTTGTACACGTAGATCGCGTAGCTCTCCTTCCTGGACTTTCTGCGCTTCTTCCCGCCCTTGCCGGCGGCTTTAGTGACGGCCTTCTTCGAGCCCTTCTTGGGTGCGGACTTCGCTGGTTCAGGCATGATGCTTCAGTCAGAGAAACTCAGAGAACAATAAAGCTGAATCACTACAGGCGGGCTTTATGCGCTGCTCTATGCTAATTTACAAAGGGAAGAACGAGCCTCTGATTGTGAGTCTTCAGCCCATATAATGACCTCATTGGCTACATTACACATTCACTGACTTGTAGGCGGACCAATCAGAAGCTTTAAAATATTAATCACGCCCATCTATTAATACTGTCCATCCCCCACATCGACTTTGTTTCATTTTCCCGCATTTTTTCGGAATGAATAAGAAAATGTGCGAATACTTTCAGAAATCTTTAACCAGGAATGCTGCGGATTCAATAATTTGAACGTTTATTTAGAAGCAGAAATAACACAATGTATTAGTACTCAATGTAAACTCCATGAATTCACTATAATTGCTCAATACTGTGCTTTGAAAGATAATATTCCCTTGAGACCCAGAAACGTTTTGTTGTATTTTTCCATGTCATTCATTGTTTACAGCAGAAGAAACAGCATAAGATAACATAAGACACAGATTGAAACATTATATTTTATTAATATTCTATGCTATGTCCAGTTGTTTAAAAATAAAATGACAAGAAATTACACGTTTAGGCAAAAACTATGGAAAGTTTCAGGATTTGTTTAATCAAACGTTGTGCAAAGATGATTCTCAGCTATGTTATGAAAGATATAATGTAATGTATACTTCATGCACTTAATTATGCCTGTAAACATGGCCATAAATGCCATTCCCATTCAACACAATGTATCTAACTGTATCTAATTAGCATTAATGTGTTCTTGGGGCAACATGATGACAAAAGTGTCTACATTCATATGAATATCGATGTATTTCCTTCCCTAGACACCTCGTCTCCAAAACCCCATATATGTTTCCTGAGATGTTGATTTATGACAAACAACTTGAAAACAAGTCTGATTTAAATGATAATTACAAAATATTATAATTTTCCATAAGAGTGCTAAATTAATGCCAGTCATGTTTAAAGACTAAGCAGAAGTTATAGTCATGATAAAACCTCCAAACATTTGGTATCTGGGGAAAGCCCTGAATTTGACTTTACATCCAGGCTGAAAAACACGTGTTGTGTTAGAAATACACTAAAATATAAAGTGAAGAATAAACTGTATTTTGAAAGACATGCATACAAATGTAAGAACAATAGTGAACTACATAAAATATTGCACAATGACAACGAACGCCCACAACTCTGTGAAAATGTAGTTTTAACTGCTAAACACAATCGTGAGAATAACAGTAAAACCAAGTAACGTTAAGTTTATTATTTGTATTTGCTTAAATCATTTTGAGGTAACGTTTAAGGTAATCACAATAATGAATACATTACACAAATATAATTCCACCACCTCGTAACTTGTTCTTTGTGTGTAAATGTGGGTGGCTCTTAAAAGAGCCGTTGGTGTTTCTTCTTCGTGGATCTCTTAACCCCCGAACCCGTACAGAGTGCGCCCCTGTCGCTTCAGCGCGTACACAACATCCATGGCGGTGACGGTCTTTCTCTTGGCGTGTTCAGTGTAAGTCACAGCATCACGAATGACGTTCTCCAGAAACACCTTCAACACACCGCGAGTCTCTTCATAGATCAGGCCAGAAATACGCTTGACGCCGCCACGCCGAGCAAGACGACGAATAGCGGGTTTAGTGATTCCCTGGATATTATCGCGAAGAACCTTTCGGTGCCGCTTAGCGCCTCCTTTCCCGAGTCCTTTCCCGCCTTTTCCTCTTCCAGACATGACGACAGATACTCTTCAACTGACAACAACAGATGGGAGTAAAACCACTGGGGAAGAGGAGTTATAGTCAGCTAGCGGACCTAGTTGAAACCACATTCATGGGCGGTTCTAGTAAACGTCACCAGTTACGCATTACCTAGTCGAGGTCAGTCTTTTTGTGTTTGATACTAGTGGAAATAAGTAGAATTTAAGTAATATTAACAACTCTGTAATTTTAACTATATAATATATAAAAACCCGTATAAAATATATATATATATAATCATAGGGCTTCAGTCATTTTGACTACATATTAACTATTGTAGCACATAACACTAAAACCACCGTTCATTTCCTTAACTTTGCTTTTAGATTTAATACATAAAAATTGCATTTTTACAACCGTGACATTTGAAGTTCCGATTTCAAAACACCATAATATGGAAATCATCTTTCATAGAGTTAATGAGGTGGCTCTTAAAAGAGCCTTTGGGTCTGTGTGACTGCTGGGGGTTCAAGCGCGCTCTCCGCGGATGCGGCGGGCCAGCTGGATGTCTTTGGGCATGATGGTGACTCTCTTGGCGTGGATGGCGCAGAGGTTGGTGTCCTCGAACAGACCCACTAAATAAGCCTCGCTGGACTCCTGCAGGGCCATGACAGCCGAGCTCTGGAAGCGCAGATCCGTCTTGAAGTCTTGAGCGATTTCTCTCACCAGGCGCTGGAAGGGCAGTTTGCGAATCAGCAGTTCAGTGGATTTCTGGTACCGGCGAATCTCTCTGAGCGCCACGGTACCGGGCCTGTAGCGATGAGGCTTCTTAACGCCACCGGTGGCGGGAGCGCTCTTACGGGCGGCTTTAGTGGCCAGCTGCTTCCTCGGGGCTTTACCTCCGGTGGACTTACGAGCGGTCTGCTTAGTTCTAGCCATTATTTAAAGTGTTCAGATGTTGATTTAATCAGATCGAAAGACTGAGTAGTTCAGGCGAACACAGCAGGTATTTAAGCCCAGGGCTGCCGTGCGCTCATTGGATGGCTTTGCTTCAGATGCATTTGATTGGTTATTGTCTAGCGTCTGTAAATGACAGTTGGCCAATGGCTGTTTTCAAACAAGTGACGTAAGTTTGTGGTTCCCGCTCAAACGTACTTTGCTTTTTCTCACTTAATTTGGGATAGGCCTAATTGTGATATTATCTATAAAAATAAGTCGTTGTTTTTCCCATACTGGGTTAAGAATAATTTTATTTTGGTTTATCAATTAATCAATTCTGATGGATAGGCTACCTGTATTCATATTCAGAGTTTTTGAACAAGTATAATATATCTGTCACTCCACGAGAGTTTGCTATTGTAATGGATGCCATGCCATCCCTTATGGAGCAATAACTCTTCAAAGAGATTCAGCTAGATCCCAGATTTCTTTATCAGTTGCTCATCCTTTTGATACAACGATTGGAAATATGTTTTTTTTTTATCTAACTCCTTTAGTCGGAACAGAAAAATTAGACAGCTATATTTCAAAATGAGATTGTTTCTCTCCCATACATTGTGTCGTACTGGAATGGCCAGTTTGTCAATATTCCATGGAAGAAAGTGTGGACTTTGTCATCTAAATATTTAATAACCAATAAGGTTAAGGATATGTGTCTTAAAAATTACTTCATCTTTTTTATCCTGTGAAGCTTTACTTAAAAAAGATGTTTCCTGATATTGACACTTTATGTTCTTTTTGTGGTGCTGAACATGAATCTACTTCTCATCTCTTCTGGGAATGCACATATACGAGTCTGTTCTGGAAGGATTTGTGTATCTTTGTTCGCACATTTTCATCACAGAGCTTTTCTTTGTTATACAAAGATGTTTTATTTGGTCAGCACAACTTTGATAAAGATGTAAAGGACCAATATGTCCTTATATATATTACACAAATGTAAATTTCAGGATGCTAAGCCCTACTTTTTTATTTTCCATAAGGAACTTAAATCCTACCTGGACACTCTCAGTACATCCAGCAATTCCAAAGCCCTTAAAACTGTCTTCACTGTCATTTGCATAATATTCTCCTGACCATATGATTTGTAGCTGTACTCGCAATTGTATTTACCCCTGGAACTGATTTTGTATGTTCTTAGCAATTAAAAAAAAAAAAAAAAAAAAAAAAAAAAATTGCTTTTTCTCTGTATCCACAAAAACAAATTAGGCGAAATCAGTTTTACATTTGTGAACCAAAATAGGTGATGTTTATGTTTTTTAAAAAACTAATTGGACATACAGTTTGACTTGTGGAAATATAGTAAAAAACTTAAACAAACTTACAGATACTTACTTTACCTACTTCAATAGAAAATCAAATAAAAATCGGATGAATGAAAACTCTTTCTTGGGGAATTGTGTGGCTCTTAAAAGAGCCTTTGGTCTGAAGAGAAGCTTCCGTCAGTCTACTTGGCCTTCGCGGGCTTCTCGGTCTTCTTGGGCAGCAGCACGGCCTGAATGTTGGGCAACACACCGCCCTGAGCGATGGTCACGCCACCCAGAAGCTTGTTCAGCTCCTCGTCATTGCGCACCGCCAGTTGCAGGTGTCGAGGGATGATGCGGGTCTTCTTGTTGTCCCGAGCGGCGTTTCCAGCCAACTCCAGGATCTCAGCGGTCAGATACTCGAGCACAGCGGCCAAATACACCGGAGCTCCGGCACCGACGCGCTGGGCATAGTTGCCTTTGCGGAGAAGCCTGTGAACACGGCCGACGGGGAACTGCAGTCCCGCCCTGGAAGAGCGACTCTTGGCCTTAGCGCGAGCCTTTCCCCCGGTTTTACCTCTTCCACTCATTATTAAAATCAGAAACTAAAACAGAAGAATACTCTGACAAAGATAACAGAATGAAGATCAGTGTCGGCTCATACCAGCTTTAAACGAGAGTGCCAGTCGCCCATTGGTTTACACTGTGATAAGTTTTAAACCAATCACTGAGCTTCCCCTTAAAAGCCCAACCCCCTTTTTGGAACGATCACATGTATTGACTAGACAGAAGAGATTAAATCAAGTCATCCTCATTTATATAGCGCTTTTAACAATGTAGATTGTTTCAAAACAGCTTTACAGAGATAAATGTATAATGTATCCAGAGACTGAATCACTGAAATGTTTTATAGAAAATTCAAATAAGTACAACAATGGATATTATACGCTGTTTCTACCAAAAGTGCTACACATTTCACACACTTGTTCACACTGACCAGATATGATACTGTAGAGTATTATTACCCTTGATGTAGTATTATAATTGTATCACTGCCATTATTGTTTGTGGGGTTGTTTGAATTGCCACGTTGCTCCAGCATTATGGTTTGTGTATAAATTCTAATATTTACTGTTAATCAACATCCTTGAGTCGAACTGTGATAACTGTTTGCTTTGAAATATAACAAGCTTTTTGGCAATTATCAATCAATTTCTTGCGAATAAATATGATTTACTTGAGTTTTACCAAAACTAAATTTGTTGAGTCACATATTTGGCTATTTGATTCCAGAAATAACAAATCATTCAGAAACATGAGTTTTGCTCTTTACTGGGAGTCAGTGGTTGGCTCTGAAAAGAGCCGTTGAGGAACACACAGTAACGTTAGATTTATTTCTTCTTGGGAGCTGCCTTTTTAGGCTTGGCGGCTTTAGGTTTCGCTGCTTTAGGTTTCGCCGCTTTGGGTTTTGCTGCCTTTGCCTTTTTTGGGCTCTTGGCTGCTTTCTTAGGAGTCGCCGGTTTCTTGGCCTTCTTGGGGCTCTTCGTCGCCTTCTTAGCGGCGGGTTTCTTCACCTTCTTCGGGGATTTCTTAGCGGCGGGCTTCTTCGCTGCTGCAGTTTTGGGCTTCTTAGCGGCAGCGGGTTTCTTGGCTGCGGGCTTCTTGGCTTTAGGAGCCGCTTTCTTCGCTGGCTTCTTCTTGGTCTCGGCTTGCTGCTTGTTGAGTTTGAAGGAGCCTGAGGCACCGGTCCCTTTGACCTGAACCAGGGTGCCTTTAGTCACCAGGCTCTTGATGGCGATCTTGACGCGGGAGTTGTTCTTCTCCACATCGTAGCCGCCGGCAGCGAGAGCTTTCTTCAGAGCGGCGAGGGACACACCGCTCCTCTCCTTGGATGCGGACACAGCCTTGACAATGAGCTCGCCGACGCCTGGACCTGCTTTCTTGGCTTTCACAGCGGACTTCTTCTTGGGCGCTTTGGCCGGGGCGGCAGCAGCGGGGGCTGGGGCGGTTTCTGCCATCTCTCTCTCTCTGATCGGATCTGATAAACTCTGTCTGGTATTCAGCAATGAATGAATAGCGCTCGAGCGGCGCCGCGGTCTTAAACGACACATGAGAACCTCGTAGACTCAACCTGCCCCGCTCGGTGTCTGCTGCTCGCTGACGCTTGTGTTTTCTTCTCTTACATTTGGGGCAAAATTGGAGCTGTTAACTAGTTTGTCACAATCAAAACTAAGTGAACACCAAGCAGAGGTTCTGGGCTTTCATTAGAGACTAAAAAACGCAAAGAGGAAACGTTACTTTTGCCTTCGTCAGACCAAATCCAAGGCGAGCATCAGCCGCGGGGGAAAGCCGTGCTCAAATCTGATGGATAGTTTTAACGGAACAGTTGATAAAAGCCTGAAAGCGTAATTTGTGTGCCTAGAAAACAGTCTGAAAGAGACTTCAATGAAGTCAGCATCAGTGATGAGCGTTAGGAGGCTTTCATACAGCTGTTGTTTTGGGCAGCTTGAAGCACACGAACATCATCCGGCGTCTCAGAGTCTGTCTGGCCCTTATCTTCGGTCAGCAAATTATCACTATGTTATCTCATTAAACACGTTAAATAAATCGTTGATGTAGGCCAGCATCATATCACAACATAAATATTTTAATAAAGAATTTGTGTCTACTGATTCGCCATTCATCTCTTAGGGAACCATGTGAATGGAAATTATTGCTAATTTAAAGCAAGAGACACCACAGGTCATGATTTCCTTTTAACCACTTCATGTAATTCAAAAATTTTTAACAATGAGTTAACTGGTCTCGTCTGGTTTGTTACAGTTTCAACCAAATCACTGCATCTGTCTCCACTCGGATTTGTGGATTATATATATATAGGCCTACACTACCAGTCAAAAGTTTTAGATCGGTAAGATTTTTTATGTTTTTAAAAGAAGTATCTTCTGCTCACCAAGGCTGCATTTATTTGATTAAAAATACAAACAAAAACAGTAATATTGTGAAATATTATTACAATTTAAAACACCTGTTGTCTATGTGAATATATAGTAGGCCTACAGTGTAATTTATTCCTGTGATCAAAGCTGAATGTTCAGCATCATTACTCCAGTCTTCAGTGTCACATGATCCTTCAGAAATCACTCTAATATGATGATTTGATGCTCAAGAAACATTTATGATTATATCAATGTTGAAAACATTTTTTTACAATTTTATTTCATGATGCTATGATGAATAGAAAGTTCAAAAGAACAGCATTTATCTGAAATGGAAAGCTTTTGTAACATTAAACACTAGGCTACCGTTCAAAAGTTTGGGGTCAGTAAGAATTTTAATTTTATTTTTGGGGGAAAGAAATAAAATAAATCAATTCATCAAGGATGAGTTAAACTCATCAAAAGTTACAGTAAAGACATTTATAATGTAGAAAATATTCTATTTTAAATAAATGCTGTTCTTTTGAACTTTCTATTCATCAAATAATTTTGAAACAAAAAAATTGTACACAACTGTTTTCAACATTGAAAATAATATTTTTGAGCATAAAATCAGCATATTAGAATGATTTCTGAAGGATCATGTTATCATGCTAACCTATTGTCTTTAATGGCTCTTGGAGCCAGAGCCACAGTCCAGACGTTGAATCGTTAGGCTGATTGGATTAGCACACACTGTAAAAAATTTAAAGTTGTCTCAACTTATTATTATTTAGTAACTAGTTCCACAGAAATTTTACGTTCACTCAATTTCTCTCTTTAAAGTGTTGCTTCAATTATTATTTTTTAGTTGGCCCAAACTTGACTCCAAATTAAAAAGGTATGTTTGCTCAACTAGTTTTATAGTTCATTCAACTAAAATGTTTTAATCAGAATTTATTATTTGGGCTTAGCTAAAAAAATTCTGTACTACATTTTATACTGAGGTAAACAAAATTATTTTCTGGTGTGTTTAAAAACAGAGATAAAAACACAAATGAAAACACATTAGCCTTTATTTCACAACAATCTACACAAACTAAACATACAGGCTAAAGTGTTCAGTTGACAAACATTGAATTCAATACTGCCAATTTAATTTTAAACATTTATGGAACTAAAAAACATTTACTAGAGAACAATAAAGCACATTTTAAATTGTAGTAAAAACTACAAACACTAATTAATACATAAAATAATTTGTGTGGTCAAGCTGATTAATCACATTCAAGATAAAAGTTTGTTTACGAGTGTGTGTGTGTGTGTGTGTGTGTGTGTGTGTTTGTATGTATATATGTATATATATATATATATATATATATATATATATATATATATATATATATATATATATATGTATATATATATATAACATTATATGTGTGCGCATATGGGTATATGCAAGGACATCTGCCTTTATAAGCACATGAACTTTAATGACATCCCATTCTTTATCCGTGGGGTTTAATATGGAGTTGGCCCACCCTTTGCCACTATGACAGCTTCAACTCTTCTGGGAAGGCTTTCCACAAAGTGTAAGAGTGTGTTTAGGAAATTCTAACAATTCTTTTAGAAGTGCATTTGTGAGGTCAGGCACTGATGTTGGACGAGAAGGCCTGGATCGCAGTCTCTGCTCTAATACATCCCAAAAGGTGTTATATGGGGTTGAGGTCAGGACTCTGTGCAGGCCAGTCAAGTTCCTCCACACCAAACTCCTCATCCATGTCTTTATGGACCTGCTTTGTGCACGGGTACGCAGTCATGTTGGAACAGGAAGAGGTCATCCCCAAACTGTTCCCACAAAGTTGGGAGCATGAAATTGTCCAAAATGTCTTGGTATTCTGAAGCATTAAGAGTTCCTTTCACTGGAACCCCTGAAAAACAACCCCACACCGTAATCCCCCCCTCCACAAAACAGGGATTTCAGGGGTTAGGCTTTGCCCCTTCGTTCCAGTGAAAGGAACTCTTAATGCTTCAGAATACCAAGACATTTTGGACAATTTCATGCTCCCAACTTTGTGGAAACAGTTTGGGGATGGCCTCTTCCTGTTCCAACATGACTGCGTACCCGTGCACAAAGCAGGTCCATAAAGACATGGATGAGGAGTTTGGTGTGGAGGAACTTGACTGGCCTGCACAGAGTCCTGACCTCAACCCCATATAACACCTTTTGGGATGTATTAGAGCAGAGACTGCGATCCAGGCCTTCTCGTCCAACATCAGTGCCTGACCTCACAAATGCACTTTTAAAAGAATGGTCAAAATTTCCTAAACACACTCTTACACCTTGTGGAAAGCCTTCCCAGAAGAGTTGAAGATGTTATAGTGGCAAAGGGTGGGCCAACTCCATATTAAGCCCTACAGATAAAGAATGGGATGTCATTACGTTTGGCAATATACAGTAGTTTGTGTGTGATTATTTATATATATATATATATATATATATATATATATATATATATATATATATATATATATATATATATATATATATATATATATATATATATATGTACACACACACATTATATACAAACTTTTATGTTAGATGGGATTAATCATGATTAATTGATTTGACCACTAATAACAATACAACAACAACATAACTGTAACAAAATGATGTCAGAGATATTTCATAAGTATTAAAAAACAACAACTGAATATTTGGCATCATAACACTCCGAGTTGTGCAGGGGTGATGTCAAAACCCGATAGTCTGATTCGATTATTAGTGAAATAAGCTCAGTGGTAAACACAATTTGACAATACTTGAATTCTGCAATGTAAACTACACACTCATACACCCCAAACGTTTTTTTTTTTTTTTTTTTATCATTGTAGAATAAAACATCTAAGGATCATCAACTTGTTTACCACAAACCTTATTTCACTAACAAATTGAAAAAGCCTAATATTATTAATTTAATTTTTTTAAGAAGCATAGGAATATTTTGAGGGAACCAGTGGCAAATTAGTCTTCTGGGTTTTTACGTCATCCCTATACCACCTCTGACCTCTAAACAAGATCTTTTTTTTTTTTTTTTTTTACACCTGCAACAGTTTGGTTCTCAGTGACTGAATTCGAGCGGAACACTTCTCATTGTCGAGACCCAGAAATACTTTTTGCACTGCTTCAAAAAGGTACTTCCACTGTTTGGGATAATCAATATATAGAGTGTAGAACAGTCCAAAAAGCACTCCAAAGGCAGTTGGTACATCTGAAACGTTAAGCAGAACTTCTTCCTCCACCACTACAGCGACATCCACCACTGAATCCAGGCCTCCAGCATCAATGACTGTCTCAAGGAGACCAATTTGCATCCCTCTGGTCTGCCTCTCCACATCATTGCCTCTCTGGTTTGAACCACATAAGATAGATGAATAAATTGGAGGGAAAAAGATAATTGTTATATGTGATAATAAAAACAACTGTTCATCAAAACTACTTGAACTTAATTTTCAACCGCTAAATGTAAAAACACGCGCCAAACATGTCAGTCTCTAATAACGTCATTTATTTAATTCACGAAAAAAGCATTCCATAAAACAAGTATTTTATAAAGTAAATGCTTTGTGCATAAAACAAATTTACCACTTTATTAATCTCCAATGCGCAACGTCTGCTCAACACACATGCATAGTGGTGCTTTCGTCAGTAGTGTTGGGAGATTAGTAGATTACTTACTACCTGTCTGGATACTAATTTGTGTTCCGAAGATGAACAAAAGTCTTACAGGTTTTGAACAGCACGAGGGTGAGTAAATAACAGAATGTGTCATTTTTGGCTGAAATAACCCTCTGAAGTGACAGCAGCCTAATAAACATGCTGCAGTCTGTATTATTAATGTTTTAGTAATGAGTAATCTATTTCATTTATATAGTGTAGACTGTGCAGTGTAATTTTTACATTCGATTATATTTCCTACCTGAATATTATTGTTAGACATACCTGGAAACTTTAAAGCACTGTTTTCAAGAAGGTTACACAGGCAAAAACATTGAAAACCTCTTGAAGACTGTTCAAGTTAATATAAATTAAAAGTATTTTTTCTTTTGATAGTTTTAAATTATACTTTAATGTTGAATGACTATAATTAATGGATAAATCAATTTAATAAATATAGCATCTTTTTACTAAGTACTATGAATGAAGGCCAATATGGATATCTCCATTAAATAGCTGCGTTTCCACTGTCGGGCCAGAACGGGCGTGCTAGTGCGTGCCAGGACCAGCCGCATTTCCACTGTCATTTCCGGGGCTTGATCGGGCCTCGCTGGGGCTTCCTCGGGGCTATTACACGTTATAGTAGTACATTTTACATGTTTTATTAATCAAACGAGTAATATACAACGTTCCCTTAGCTAAACGTAAGGTAAACGTTACGTTACATGGCGGCCTTCCCTCGGACATAAGTTAGGCCTAACGTTTTATGGTTTTAAAATGTAACTTACGCCTATAAATATCCACACAAAACAACGAATATGTTTAGGGGGTACGATTATGTTGTACATAAGTTTTTGTCGATAAACTTGAACATATTCGAAATATTAACATATTCCGTGGCAAGTGAACTTGACGTAAGTTAACGTTACGCTTAACTTTCTCTCGGACATAACTTATAAAACATTTCTAAATACCAGTCACAAACTACGTCTCAGGACGTAACAACACAAAACCATTGAATATGTTGTACATTTTTGTAATTATTAGGCCTAAAATTGATCATTTATTTAGTGCCACTTTCACTTACCTTAAGTATGAACTTGACAAAATGTCTCCCGTACCGCAGCCGAGCCGATGCCTTGTAAAACCCGCGAAGTCAAAGGAGATGTATCCTTCCGCTAAATCAAAGGAGATGTAGTCCCTCCAGATCCTTCTGCGCAGTCAAATAAACCATAATCCAGAATCCTTCCATTCTCTCCTAAATGTAGCGATGCGCTTTTATTTTTTTATTTATTACCAAAAATAGACGGCTATATTCAAGATTTAAAAAAATAAAGGTTTTATATATGAAAGTGTTGTAGGATCCATCCGCTCTCATAATGCAGAAACGAAACCTCGACAATTTAATAAATGTTGTTTTGATATTATATCAAATGTTTATAAAATGTTTATAAATGTTCATTTTAACAACAAAACAACAAATAAGTTCTGTTTTACACATTAAATTATTTTATAGCATAACCGGCCTTAATACTTTATGTTGGCTAGATTTGTGTTTATTTGTCCAGTCAACATTAGCCATCCTAAAGTTGACTGGATTTGAAAATATCTCTTCATTAAATTTTTTTCCAAATATATTTTTGCTGACTTAACATAATATGTCTTCTTAACTAATCCCAAGCATGAAAATTGGTTCAACTTAAATATTTATGCTCTTCCAATATTTTATTAATTGGCGTTTTTACAGTGCATATGCGTTTGAATGGTTATGCTGATTGGATTGAGACTGGTAACACGCTGGAGTCTGGGGCGGGTTTCCTTAACCTGTATACTCATTTACATGCTTTGTTTGAATTTGTCTCCACCTTCAAAAGTCCCTCCTCCTAAAACGCCTATATATAAGACACCATGTAAATTTATGTACATTAGATTTTGTTGGACGAATCCGCAGCCGCGCTCAATAAACAATAACTCCAACGTCTCCTGGTCTGCTTTGAAGAAAGAAAAACTTTACAACATACCGATACTTTTTACTTTTAAAAGCATGCACTTTGGGTTGATATATGAGGTGAATACATTTTCATGACCTCTAAAATAATTTGTGATTTGTGCTCTCGATGCGCCTGTAATTAGTCATATGTGTATGGTTACCGTAGTAAATGTTATTTTTTTTAAAAGGCTGCCAGTGTTGTTGTACCCCAATAGGTAAACCTTTTGCAAATTAAAAACTACATTTTAAAAAAATGTTTTGGACAGTGAGAGATAGAGTAAGGTGAAAGAAAAATAAAGAATAGAGTAGCAATACTTTGAAGACAGTGAAGCTTTACAAGAAAGAAATTGAGAGAGAGAGTGTGTGTGTGTGAGAGAGAGAGAGAGAGAGAGAGAGAGAGAGAGAGAGAGAGAGAGAGAGAGAGAGAGAGAGAGAGAGAGAGAGAGAGAGAGAGAGAGAGAGAATGTGTGTGAAGAAAGAAAGAAAGAGAGTGTGTGAGAGAGAGGCAGTAAGAGGAGTAGGAGTGGCTCTTAAAAGGAGTGGCTCCGTTGGTTTTCTTATGAAGAGATACAGGTAGCGGTAAGCTTCCTGGATTATATGTTACCGTAAAACCATTGTTATTTTTTTTAAAGATTGCCACTGTTGTACCCCAATAGGTAAAACTTTTGCACATTTCATTCTGACAGATTTATTAACAACAATTACAGAACATAACACAATCCATTTGAACTTTAACGATCAATCAAAATAAATTTAATTGCACAAACTAGCAAAATTATAGTAAATGTTGCATGCTAGTTTTCAAGAGTTTGGGGTTGGTAAGATGTTTAATGTTGGAAGAAGTCTAATCTGCTTACCAAGGCTGCACTTATTTGATCAAAAATACAGTAAATCTTTGTAAAAACAAATACTGTGAAATATTATTGCAATTTAAAACAATATGTTAAAATGTAATTTATTCCTGTGATCAAAGCTGAGTTTTCAGCATCATAATTATTAGGACAGCATTTACATGAAATATATATATTTGTGTAACAATGTAAAATCCTTTACTGCACGTTTAATCAATTTAATGCATACTTTCTGAATAAAATAGATTCGTGCTAAATAAATAAAATGACTGGTTTAAAAAAAAAAAAAAACACCTTAGGATCGACATTTTTTAATGTGTGGATAGATCCTATAGAATATACAACATCAGTATCGATATTTCAGGATCGAAATCCGCGCATATATCATCGTCAACAAGCAGCGGGGTTTATCTAAAGTTACTTCCCATCGACCATAACAACTTTTTATAAACGTAATATAACCTAATATGCAGTCTCTGCAGCTTTCTGATTAATTAATTAGCCAATTAATATAAATTTCTATTAACGTTATTGACCACGGTAACGTTAACAGCACCATAGATTAAAAAGCTCCACAGTCCACACACACACAAATATAACGTTAGATAACTTTAATAAGCATAAAAATAATAAAAATAAAATAAAAGGAATAATTAAGCAGAGGCAGGGATACATTGACCAGAAAGGGGGAAATCCCACGCATCCCCCCCGGCAAATCGCACCCATAAGTGTTCATGTCAGGTTTAAATAATCAATTGTGAAAGAGTATTCATTGAGATGTTATATTTGACTATTAGTTCGAGTCATTAACTTGTTAAATTAAGTTTATTTTTGTGCTGTTAATGAGTGAATAGTGCGTTGCGTGAAATGGCGGCGGGGTGTGTGCGTCACAAGTGAGAGATGTGTTAGTGGCTAAGCGGCTAAAGTCTTGATTAAATTATATATAATTTAATCAAGACTTTAGCCGCTTTATATATATAATTTAATCAAGACTTTAGCGCTTAGCCACTAACACATCTCTCACTTGTGACGCACACACACCCCGCCGCCATTTCACGCAACGCACTATTCACTCATTAACAGCACAAAAATAAACTTATATATATATATATATATATATATATATATATATATATATATATATATATATATATTAAACTTATATATATATATGTGTGTGTGTGTGTGTGTGTGTGTGTATGTGTATGTATATGTATATGTGTATATTTGGTACGCATACTAAATATATATTCCAGTGTATTAATACATATTGTACATTGCATTTGCTGGTTTCTGTAGTTAACTTACTCTGGTGTATTTAAACATGTATTTTGTGCTTAACGGGTAACGTTAAGAGCTGCGGTTTAACAGTGCCTGTCTGTTTATGTGTTTTATCACACAGGTATGTTAATTGGGATCTAAGAAACACTGTAATGCTGTTTTGAATTATTTGCATACAATGACATTTTTGTTATTATTATTATCATTATTATCATTATTTATACTATTGCTATTATTATATATTGTGTATGTGTGTGGCGAAGTGTGTGTCTCTCTTTCCTGCATTGTCACTTGAGGAGAGGTTAAAAGAGCTGCGGTTTAACAGTGCCTGTCTGTTTATGTGTTTTATCACACAGGTATTGTAATTAAATTCAACTTTTGCACGACCAGCTTTGTGTGGAAAATTATTTTATTCAAAACATTTAAAAATATCTACACCGCTACACATGCATCTCGCGCTGATCACCGGTGATCGGTTCTGCGCAGATTTTGCTCATCTCAAACAATAACGATCAGTCTATAATCCCACCCACTTTGAAGCGGTACTGACTGCAGTGGAAAACAAACCAAGCTAAAGCGAAACCAGGAAAACCACAACCCCCCTGTCTTAGCCACTCCCATATCCGTCAAAGTGCTGTATTTAATGGCATGTCTCAGGGATATTACTGGAGAGATCAACCATTTCTGAAGACAGGAACACCCAGGTTTTATAATTCCAGTCATTTCGTTCAGGTAAGGAATCTAAATCTAACTGAAAATATCTATTTAGGTGGGGATAAATAGTTTAATTGATTTTATGCAACTTTATGATAATTAAAAAAAAAAAAACATCAGTCTGATTTCAGATCGATTCTGCTGGTACTATTTGTTAATTAGGCTATGGTTTCTACATATAGGCCTGCATTTTTAGAAAACACCAGAAGGATATCCACTTAAACTTTTAATAAAAACAACGGGCTCAGCAGTGCTCTGTAAATTGTATTGCCTTGAATCAGTAGCGGCTCTTTTTTTAATTTATGAGAAACATTTTGTAAGCTTAATTTTCTAAACGATGAACACACTTTTGGCAGAGGTTGCGGGAACTGCAATGTTGATTGACACACACGCATAATATAGCCTACTAGAATGTTGCCTACGAAGCCGGCCCGCGGAATAGGCAAATGCTACAGGGCTCCACTCAGCCATAGGGGCGCCAAAATGAGTGAACGACTGATTTTTTTTTTTTTACTAATACTATTTTAAACCATTAATTCGAAATACTACCAAAAAAAAAAAAAAAAAAAAAAAAAAAAAAAAACACACACAAAAACTTAAAGGGATAGTTCACCCAAAAATGAAAATGCTGTCCTCATTTACTCTCCCTCATGTTGTTCCCTCAAACCTGTATGATTTCCTTTCTTCTGCTGAACACAAAAGAAGATATTTTAAAGAAGGTTGGTAATTAAACAGTTGCTGGTCCCCATTGACTTCCATAGTATTTTTTTTATTTTTATTTTTGTTCTACTATGGAAGTCAATGGGGTCCATCAGTCGTTTGGTTACCGACTTTCTTCAAAATATCTTCTTTTGTGTTCAGCAGAAAAAAAGAAAGTCATACAGGTTTGGAACAACTTGAGGGAGAGTAAACGAGGACAGCATTTTCATTTTTGGGTGAACTATCCCTTTAACTAAGTCCCCCGACTCCGGTCCGGCGCCTCAATCTTCCCCGCCCCGCGAGTGCTTGAAGTGCGTCAGAAACAGAGCGTGCTCGATCAGTTTTTGGTAATTTGTTGTGTATCGTCGCTTCTCGCCGCATCCAATGTAGAACAGCATTGCTTTTGTTTTAGGGCGCTTAACACACTCAGGCTCCCAGTAGAAACGCAAATTCAACTCGCAGTCCAAGAATATAATCGTCCAATCATTCATTACAATTAATGATATTTACAAGGTTAAATGCTTAGTAGGCAGACTGACTTACTGGATGAGCTTCTGCCAATATCTCAGTACAGTATCCTACAAAATGATTTAAATAAATAAATAAATAAATAAAAACTACTGTAGACTTACCAGGGGCGCAACCGCACATTTGCTGAGGGGTGTGCAAGATCAGTGTTAGCACCCACACTCATTACCCAACACAATACTAATAATAATAATAATAATAATAATAATAATAATAATAATAATAATAAAAAGATTTTAAATTGTTATTGCTTTTGTTGTTTTGGCCCATGAAACCTTTTATTCAAATAAATAAGCTACAAAATGTTAGATAGGCCTGCCAGTGACATATTTGATACCACAGCAAAAGCCAAAGACGTAACTATAAAGTTCAAATGTTATTAAAGAAAAGCAAACATTCAGTAATAAAATTATTATAACAAATAAACTTAATTACAAGCAATGGACAAAACCCAATTTAATAGAACAAAGATGAAACAAATGAAAATAAACACAGCTTTAAGATTTTCAGGTAGGTCTAACAGTAGGGTGAAGTCAGGTAAAGTGGGACACTTTTTGGTAAATTGCATTTTAAACAAATCAGTTAGAATGTATTAAAATTGTGTGTTTTGTTTAAATAGATTGTAATGAAGGCCACTATGGTGAAATTTTCCCAATTTATGTATTTATTAACAAACCATCTGACACCCTCTTCAGCAAACTGGAAGCAATCAGGTTGAGTGGGACACTTTGTTAGGGAAAGTGGGACACTATTTTATGGTTAAAATTAACATGAGAAATACAACCCCAATTCCAATGAAGTTGGGACGTTGTGTAAAACGTAAATAAAACCAGAATACATAAATGTCTGGCGCATTATGAAGCGCAAAATACAACAACGGAGACCTTCAATTAATTAATACTTGGAAGGATTTTTTAAAAATGCATTTCTTGAACTAATGCAAAAATTGTAACATTGTAAACTTCACTCTACATTCAGTGAATGGAACTGTCATTAAGCCTACATCTTTTTACCACCTTTTAACAACTTCAGTGAACACATCCGAGAAAGATGAAGTCATCTGGAGGTGAGGGTGGCGCAGTGTGAGTGTGGAGGCATGGGGGGCTGAATTCAGGGTAATTCAGGATAATAAGGTTGATAATTCTGTCACTTATTATGTAACAATAAAACTTTTACTTTTACATACATTTATACTGTCTGTGTATTAGAGATTAATAACAATGTGCATCTAACTGTTTAAAATATTTGTGAAAATTAGATTCACAGCACTGTCCCACTCAACCTGAAATGCACTGTCCCACTCAACCTAACACTGTCAGGTTGAGTGGGACAGTGCTGTGAATCTAATTTTCACAAATATTTTAAACAGTTAGATGTTCATTGTTATTAATCTCTAATACACAGACAGTATAAATGTATGTAAAAGCAAAAGTTTTATTGTTACATCATACATGGCAGAATAATCAACCTTATTATTCTAAATAGATTTACACTTGCCGGGTGGCTTACCGTGAGGTCTCAGGAGTCAAGCAATTTGAAAAATAACAACTGGACCACATCTGTGATGTCACACCAATCACAACCTTTATTTCATATCCAATAGACATTCAGCTACAACACAGTAACAATTGTTGTGATTGGCTTACAAAATTAACCCTTTACAGTACCCAAAAGCTTAAGTGTCCCACTCAACCTGATGTCCCACTCTTCCTGAATTCACCCTATTCACGTACAGATATTGAATTATCAAATGTAAAAGAATTCATTCCGGGATGATTTTTGGTGGTATATAGCCTATAAATATTTCATTCTGAAGCAATATATTCTCATCAGTGTTCTATCAGCTTTTACATAGTAAATCTGCACATTTGTGATATTTACCCCGCAGGGCGTTATTTACATTTATAAAAAGGCAGATTTTCTTTTTACCTTATTAAATGTATGCATCATCTTTCATGTCAAATTCTTACATTTGATCAATAAATTAAGTTATAATAAAAACGGGGCTATTACCAATCAAATTAAATAATGTACACTGCAAAATTACAACTGCAATAAATAGCATAATGTTATGAGGTGAATGTTTTAAATAAATCTTTGAATACACACAAAAAAATCAATGATACTTTTAAACATGAAACTAAACCGCCAATAAGTGGCGGCAAGTGACGGTCTTAATGAGTCATTCATTCAAACGCTAAATCATAATCATTCAATAGGCATTCAATAGACCTTCCTAAAATAATTGCCAAGTCAGTTGATCATCGAAATGATCGTGACGCTATGGAACTATTTTCGTCGGTGAAATAGAACTAAAACAGTCAATAATGTGTCTAAACTATAAGTAACTTAATATTAAATAGGCTACTTGTTTATTGAACTAGGCCTATAGCCTAAAATGAATCTAACATTTTCAATCTTGATATTCATCAAAATAGCTCCTGGAGTGGTGTTATGTTAAATAACTATAATATGTTATACTTTTTTTTTTTAACTCAACATTTTGATTTTGATTTTTTATTTATTTATTTATTTTTTTTACTCAACATTTTGAATTTTTACCTCAGTATTTTATCACTAAAGTTGTAAGCTACTTGTCTGGTCAGGCAAGCAAAATTATCTTTCACTTTGCCCCTTTAAAAAATAATAAAATAAAAAATAAAACTTAAATTTTGATGTTAAATTATTATCAATTTAAAGACTTGCAGTGATTAATAAAAAAATAATGAAAATAAAAAATAATAAGAAGAATAACTGGTTAAGCTTATCAGTTATCATGCTACCTTTTCCTTTTTCTGCACTGAACTGATGATATTGATATAATAAAATAATCATTTAAAATGCTAAACAAAAGTGAAATAAAAACGTTTCCTCTCATAATTTTTAAAAATATATTGATTTTTATTTTATTTTTTTCATGCTAACTCACCAAGTGTTTTTATTTTTTTATTAAGATTATTAGTCAACACCTGCTCTCTCCTCATCTCCATCAGTCTTTCTGTTTCTCTCAGTCTCGTTATCTTGCTCTGTCTCTTCCCCTCCTAAAGCTGAGCTTTGACTGATAGTCTTTTCATTTCCGTCTGTGTCAGTGTAGAAAGCAAACATAGGGTCAACTTATATTTATATGTTTTATGAATCATTTAATTTACTGAAAGTAATTTACTGAAGGCTACCAGGAAAGCTAAGTTTATGAAATGTTTTCACAATATGTACATATTCATAAATCGTATGCCCAATATGATAAAAAAAGGCTTCGTTAAGGTTTCTTGCATACGTTGATGTTACGTAAATTATGTAGGCCTATTTTCAATTCAAAATGGTGAAATTAGTCAAAAGTTTACTTGTTTGCCTGATTATATTTGTTGGTCGTTTAACATTTCTATCTCAATTATGAAATGTTTAGTTTAGCATCTTATCTCACACTTTATGACCATTATCAAATGATCCTGATGCTGTGAAATATCCTCGCAGCACTAGAGTCGAGTTTATACTATATTATTGCACAGCCTTTATTATACACACCTCTAAATAATACAGAGGTCCAGACCTCGTCGACCTCATAGCTACAGATGTTAAATGTTAAAAGTACAATAACTGGTTTTGGGGTCATGGCCCGCGAATGCGTGGAAACCCGTTCCACTAATCCATTTTAGTTATTACACAGGGTGACACTAAACAGGTTAAGTTGGGTGCAGTGCACAAATCAAGCTTACATACTGAAAATCATTATTTCACATTATTATTATTATTATTATTATTATTATTATCACAGAATGAGTTAAACATAAAACATTTATTATATTACCAAATTATTTTAAGTAGTAATAAATGACATATTTATGTAATGTCTTATGTAAAGAAATTAAACAACATTTCAATGTTTTTTTTTATTGACCAAAAACAGGTAACACTTCAATGTCACTTCGTATTTGTTTTTTATATAATTTACATATTTTAAAAATAGAGACTCCAAGCCTTGTGCGTTTCAAGTCTGTGTGACAAACATTCGCTGAGTTACAGATCATTTTGAGAGAGACGGCAGTTGAATTGTTGCCGCTCAAAGTCAGCAGCTGTTTGAAGTTCGACTGAGCACTGAGAAAGACGCAACTGAAATTATTCAATAAACAGCTCATTTTTACAATCACTTTGCCTCATTCAATAATCTCGGTCCACTTTGTTGTTGAACAGCCTGAAAAAAAGCCCATGTGTGCACTGAATGTTGTTATGTGCTGCATTGTGTAACACAATTTACTGTTTTGTTTCTGTAAGTACTGAATTTGAACATATTGTCCTATTTTCATAACAGCATAAAAAATGAGAAATTCAGCACAAAACAATCAAAATGATAGAAGAGCAACAGCAAGAGCAGGTGAGTATAATTAGCCTTATGAGAAGACTCTTATCTTAAGACAAGTCTATATCGTCTAATATTATCATGTGTAGTTATTCCAAACAAAGCCCAATTAAAATCTTTTGTCTAAAATGTTTTCGAATTTCCCTTCAGTGGCTCTGCAAATTTAGAAACATAGGTTCAGTGGGGAAGTAACCCTTTATGCCAAAAAGGTGATGGCATAATACTTTCATGTGTAATGGGTTCAAGTGATAATTTATGTTTACGAGCTGTATAATTAATTAAATTTAATTGAAATAAAAAATGAATTAAAACTTAATTAATTAATTAATTCATGAATTAATTAATTAATTAATTAAAACTAAAACCATAAAATGGTCCCATGATGGGAACTGCTGTATTTTTATCCCGCTGTAACCAATAAATCATTCTCAAACATATCCATAATCTGCTGCAATTAAATATTGCCCTTACCTGTTAGATTAAGAATGTAGGATGTCGATTCAGGGTCCTCGGCGGTGCCTCTAACCAGTTCAATCTTGAACTTGAATGCACTGGGCGTTTGCCAATATTAACATTTCATTACAAAAGTCATGAAATATTGATAGGGGAAAATTACTCTGAGACTTGTTTAAAGGGTCACTTCACCCATTTGCATTAAGCTTTGCATTGTTAGAAACCCAGTCATACTATTGAATGGTCGTGCAACACTCTCTCATTTTCCCCTGAGATGGGAGAAATCCGTTATTTACCTCTTACACTTCCTCCTACAATGACGCAAAAATCGTCATTTTGCGTCATTGTAGGAGGAAGTGTAAGAGGGGGGGATTTCTGTTGAGACTACAACACTCGTTCCTCATCTTTCCCAGGGGGCGGGACCCGCTCACGCTACAGACCTATTACAGATCAGTGGGTGGGACTTTACTCTCTGAAACTGAAAGCAATATCCTCCATCTTGTTTGAAGCTAAGCTAACAGGCGCTGTGGAGACAGATGTACAGTTATGACAATAGCGGAGGAGAGTGCTCAATATGATATAGAGGAAGAGGATTTCGGAAGTCTGATGCTTGAATCAGGTGTTTGTGGCTACCTTTACAAGCCGCATTATAGCGAAGAGCAGCCGAGGCAGAAGACCTGCCTGCCGCGGACGAGGAGCCCGGACTGGCTCGAGTTAGGGCGGACTGGTGGCGCCGGTGATCTCACTATGCAACTCATAGACTGTAAGATGCAACTACGAACACAGAGATAGAGTCCGTCTGCGGCAAAGAATTTCAACGATGACAATTTCTCCTGGACGAAATCTCTGAATCAGACGAGGACACGGACGTTTGTGTTGAGAACTATCCTAGTTTCGCACCGCATATTTTCTGACTGAACATCCAGGTACCATGCAATAATTCACCTTTTCGAAAGAAATACAAACGAGGAGTAATGCACTAATGAGTTCGCCAACTAACTAGACATTTTGTGTGAATGTGAAATGAATTTCAAGCTCTGGTGGTAGCTAGCCTTGTAGACGGAAGAGTGTTTTCTCTTATAGGCAGATATGCGCTTTCTGGATTAGTGGGAGTGGCTTGCGGAGCTGTGCAATGTGGTGCATTGTGGGAGTTGTTGTCTTTCATACAAATGCGTCCTGAAGTTATTTTTTGTCTTTTCTCGGTCACAAAGGCACCAAATTCAAAATTAATTTTACATTTCGACTACATATATGACCCACTTTAAATTAAAAACAATGTTCAAATGGGTGAAATGCCCCTTTAAAAAGTTTTATGAATCACCACAACATGATTTCGTTTTATTTAAAAAGATTCAGAGTAATACAAAGACAAAAATTTCAAAGGCAAAAATAACATAAACGTGTAAAAGTCTTCACCCATAGCCTTCTAACTATGGGCTGTCAATACAGCTAATTCCCTTACAAGGTCAAACTTTGGACTTATCCTTGTCCTTTATTAACATAAGCTTGCAGAAGCACATATTCAAAATATCCATTTCTTTTCACACCTATTTAATGCAGCACATACACAAAAGCTTTATTTGGTAAGTTTGACTATCGCAGCCCTTTTGACCTTTCTCTAGTTTCACACATTGTCTATGTCTGAGGCAAACAATGTTCACAATTCCCTTTAAAAACACGTGGCCCTAACAACCTAAACCTGTTGCGTCCACACACACACCTCTAACAATGACCCTTAAGTTCACAGGCCAAGCTCAAATTATGCTTCAAGTAATTTGAGCTTGTCCTGCAAATTCAACATCCTCATTTGAGCAGTTTATTTCATTTTCAACCATAAAACTGTTTGCCATGTGTATTATTTTTCTATTTAATCGTTCAGCTTGTCTAATAATTTTTATTAGCTGCTGTGCAAGCGGAAGATCTTAGCCAGCGCCTTTCTCTCCTTCTCTGTCTTGCGAGCTCCCTTTGCATTGTCCCTGCAGAGGTGTTCAACTATAAGATCGTCCTTAATCTCAACCTTGTCTGTTACTGTAACAGTTCAGGGTTGAAGAAGATGAATGAGTCGAAGTTGAAGTACAAATAATAACAAAGGTTTAATTATTTTAACAGGTAAATCAACAGTACAGTGTGCTAGTGCACAAACAATAACCAACAGTGAAAATGAGTGAGAGGGGAACTTAAATACACAGATAATGACAGGACAACAGGTGACGGTGATGATAATGATGAGGGTGATGAAGAGCAGGTGCAGGTGATGATGACAGACGGTGATGATGATGAGGGTGATGAGGAGCAGGTGCAGGTGATGATGACAGACGGTGAATGATGGTGAATGTGACAGTTACATTAACATTTCTTATTTCTGGGTCATTTCCATCCGTCACATTCAATGCATGCAGATAGTCATTATACCATTTCCTCAGAAGAAGGTTTTTCAGGGAATTTATCAGCAGAAGATTTATCAGAAGAATTCATAATCATCTGTTCTCCAATATTTTCATTTTTGAAATTGACTTTTAAAAATGTTTGAACAACTGTGTGTCACCACTGTTCTCTGGCCTCATGGAGAGGCGTCAGGGCTCTCTTAGACCTTCCACCAGAGCCTCAGTTAGTGGGGATTGTGTGCTCCCAAAGTTTAAAAAATCTTTTGGACAGTCTAGCTTCTCCTTCAGAGGGGCTGCACTGTGGAACTCTCTCCCCACTGGACTCAAACTGCAGAACAATATTAAAATCTTTACCAGAGAGCTCAAACAGTGGCTTAAATTGGGGCAAAGTTGTTCCCATGTGTAAAATGTGTCTTGTTTTGTTTAACAATGTGTTTTTATCTGTTGTAAAAGCCCCTATGGACAGGTGTTAAAAATTAGCACATGTGCTATAACACTTTAAACAATGCATCTGGTTTGTCCAATGTTATTGCTATGTCCATATTAAATAAAAAAAAAAAAAAAAAAAAAAAAAAAAATTATTACAGAATCCCTGAAAGAATATGAAGCCTGACAGAACACATAAAAGTACTATTAAATCTTTTTTCTAAGAGTGTGTTTCTGATTTCGATTCAGCCAAACATTTTCATTTCAGTCCAATACACCAGCTTGACTTCCACGCCTTGAAACAGAGGAACGCTGTGTTTTCCTGATCTGAGCTATTCTAAATGATCAGTTCAACAATTCTTAGCGTGATTCTATTTCAGTCTCTCGTCAACTAGCACTGCACTCTCCACTCTCAGACACACAGCCCCTTTTATGATCTCAGTTAGGGGTGGGTGTAGAGAGGAGATAGTGACGTCTCAGCGAGACTGAATTATGACCTCACTACTTGCTGCAGTGCAGCAAAACCACAAAAAGCAATGTGAAAGTCCCGCAAAGTCCAGCAACGCCCATTCAACAATGCAAAACTGCTGGTCTTAAATGAATTGGTGTGTGCCTTTAGTTGGGCTCTCGAACATTGACTTTTTAACATTAGTTTTGTTCTAGCTCTGTGACTCCACAGCAAGAGATCCAGCAATGTTGTGACAACCAGAACATCTAAACGACTTAATAAACACAAAGATTTGAAGTGCTGGATCATTCAGACACACATAGATGTCAAGAATCAGCATATGAATCTTAACAATGGTCACAATCAACAAAAAAGCTTCATGCTGCAATGCATGAGATGAGGGAGGTTGACAAAGTCCACTTTCTCACTTTCCGAGGACTTTGCTCTTAAACGCACAAGAGCCTTATTGACCCAGGACGTCATTCGCTAATGTCTGATACACAATGATGATGAAGTTCCACTCATAATAAAACAAAAGAACAATAATAAATTGATAGTAAATAAATTGATAATTGATAATTGATTAATAAATGATGCAGTTGAATTATCCTGTAATTTTCAGATTCTTCGTGTTTTCTTTTATTTTTCTGTTGTTTTGTTGTGACTTCAATAGCTTGTTTTGAGTTGATCTGTTTGTCAATATTTAGGTTATTGTCCTGTTGTTGAGATTAATATGCAGATTTCTTGATGTCTGTAGCGCACAATAGCTTTTGTGAATAATGAATAATGTTCAACATGCCATTAATATATTACAGACATTCTTCCAGTAACGCTAATAAAATGTTTGTTAAACGCTATCTGGTCTTTAATAATGTTCTCAAAAGGTTAGCACAATGGTTTTATACATTGCATTAATGTTGGGCAAAAAAAGTTCTTAGAACAACAATTAGCCTACATTCAGAAGATCCTTTAAACATTTAGAACAAAAACGAACTTTAAATTAATACGGTTGTATTTGGTGTTATAAGAGAACATCATTGGAACGTTGGAATGTTTTGCAAACTGAATTATTAATGCAGGACTGAATGTAGGCCAATTGTTAAATAACCATTTAACAGTGATAATAATGTATTATTACTGCTTGGCTAAAAATGGAAAATTCAGCATTTAAAGCATGCCAAAAGGTAGGCCAATAGGGTTGGGCAATAGGCTATAGCCAAACAAATCTGTATTTTTGGGCTAAATGGTGACGTATGGTATAATCTCAGATCTGAATTAAAAAAAAAAATGTTTATGTTTTTTTCATATCCTGATCAATATTCTCCTACAATGTTCATATCGAAAAATATGGATTGATATGATAAAATATGGAAAAGTATTAGGATTGCTCCTGTCTGCCCTGCTGCTGCTGTTGCGTTGCATTGGTTTGCGTCTGTAAGCTTCGTATATCTCTCTGTTATGAATCATTATTTACTATCATTCCTTGTTGTTTATACTGCTAAATATAACTTACTCAACATCACACATTAACCTGACATCGCTAGCTTCAATCTAAATCGTTATTGCTAGCACAACACGCTAGTAATTCGCTACGCTGTTAGGGTGCCATCCATCTTTATTTATTTATTCTCTAGCACGCTCGTGCCTTTTACGAGTCCATCGAAAAACCTGTGGTGAGTATCAGTCAACAAACACGGTGAGTCATGTCATCTTCTCCTCTTATTGTCACCTGCACTTCATGTAACATGTATAGCATAGCCTTCTCTGCCAGCACAGGATTTGCATGTGATAAATGCAGGGAGATAGTCAGACTGGCGGAGACGATTTCAGAACTAGAGACACACATCCAAACTTTAATTGAGGTTAATTGTAAGAGTGCAAGGGCTTTAGATGCTGCTTTGGATGCGACTAGCTTAGTGAACTCTTTACATTGTTCAGTTCCGGCTGAAGTAGAGCCCGTGCAGCAGGGCAACTGAGTGACCGTGAGACGCTGTAGTCCCGGGACAAAACGTCGCTCTTCCGTTCCGATTACAACATCAAACAGATTCTCCTCCCTCAGTGAAACACCCACTGTGAATCCTGTTGATTGTGCCCTAGTTATTGGCGATTCTATTACACGGAACGAGAAAATAGCGATACCAGCCACCATAGTCACATGTTTGCCGGGAGCCAGAGCGCCTGACATCAAAGCAAATTTAAAAGTGCTGGCTAATGCTAATCGTAAATTCTCTAAGATAATTATTCATGTCAGCACTAATAATGATAAACTCTGCCAATCGAAGATCATAAAAATTAACACTAAAGAGGTGTGTGAACTTGCAAGTACGGTGTCAGGCACTGAAATTTGCTCTGGCCCCCTTCCTGTTAAAAACAGGAAATCCAGATTGTGACGAGAGAAAAAATCATTTAGAACGAAAGTCTTGTTAGACACAGACCTGCTGTTGACCAGGGCCACTTTTGCATTGGAGTAAAACCGCAGCCTGGGGGCATCAAGAGTATTCCAAAGGGCGGATGTTCAGGGAATTTACCCCACCGCTACGGATACGCAGGTCGAGCAGGGCTGACAGGCATTTGGGGTTGATGCAGTGTGATGGATACGTGGCAGGAGTACCTCAGATCCCACGAACGTCGAGCCAGGTAGAGATCTTTCCGAGCTAGATGCGCTGCAGAGAGCTGGCAGGGCCCTGGTTGTGCAGGCACTCGCTCCTCTCCTGATCTTCACATGGACGACGGCTCCACATTTGCCTTGGCGCCTCCGACGCTTCCTCCGATAAGAGATGCAGCAAGGTAGCCGAAGGACACACTCCGCGGTGGGGTAGATAAGCGGAGGGTGACATCTATCGTAAGTAACAGGAGACCACTAATATGGGTCACCAGTGCGTTTCTAAGATCCAGCAAAGTCTGCTGATCATAGGACCATGTAGCAGCAACAGAACAGCGCCAGCATAGCATGAGTGCCAACACAAACAAACATAGCACAAATCAGACAGGTAGAAGTTGACGGAGCTGACGGCAAGCTGACAAACACACTGGCACCATCTTGCTCACGTCACCATCATGAACTAAGATTGACAAAGTAGGATCATATGGATGTAAGATCATGAGAAAGTCTACACTCAACACAAAACAAAATCATCATTGCTCTCTCGTGAATGTGGCATTTGGATCGCTTCATAAAACTGGGATTAACCCTTGTATGGTGTTCGGGTCTGTTGGACCCATTTTCATTTTTTATCAAAAGAAAAATGATACAATTAATTATTTTTTCAAACTGAGACTCATTGGCCTTGACTCATTTTCGGTGAGGAATATATATCAGAACACATTTTCAATGAAAACACACTGTACACCCCCCCTACACATTTATATTACACACAGCATGTTCGGGTCCACTGGACCCGGGGCTAATAAAAGTGTGGAAATTGTAGGTCCTGTGTACCTTTACTCTGTCCTCCTCCTGTCAGGGCCTGCTGTTAGTGTGTGTATGTTCTTGTATATGGTTTATGAGGACACAAATGTATATCATAACATGGGTATTACAATGTAAACATGGTTTATGACAACATCTGTGTCCTCATACTAAAACATACTAAATGGTGTTTTTTGAAATTCAAAAATTGCCAAAAGTTTTCTGTGATTGGTAGGTTTAGGGGTAGGGTTAGTGTAGGGGGATAGATTATACAGTTTGTACATTAGAAAAACCATTATGCCTATGGAGAGTGACCGTACACCACATATCCAAGTGAGTGTGTGTGTGTGGGTGTGTGTTTTGTGTGTGTCTGTGTGTGTGTTGTGGGTGTGTGTGTGTATGTGTGTGCATGAGTGTGTGCGTGCGTCCGTGTGAGAGAGAGATTGTGTGTAAGTGTGAAAGAGTGCAAGAGTGAGTTTTGTGTTTCTACTCCTGCCATTCCCACACGAGGTTGCAATTCTTAAATGTGATCTAACAAAGGTAAAGAGAAAATATTAACCATATATGCTGTTTATATTGCTTGTAATTGGGATGAAGTAAACATCTGTTGAGTATTTTAACATAACATTTTTGATTGTGTTGAATTAAAAACCAAAAAATGCAGCGGGTCCACCAGACCCACGAACACTGGCTGAGTAACAAAATGAACACCACACAAGGGTTAAAGCACTGTAGTCACATAGATTACTTTTACTTTATGGACATTTTGAAGCTTGAAAGTAGTGGGTCAAAAGATTTCAATCAGGGAACAGATATCTCATATTTCAATAAAAATATCTTAATTTGTTTTAAAGATTAATGAATATCTTATGGTTTTGGAACAATGTGAGTTTGAGTAAATTATGACTTTATTTTGGAGTGAACTAGTCAAATAGTAGACTAGTAAATAGTCAAACTAGTACTGTAACAATAACGTTTAAAACAATGCAACTACTAGCAGGAATATACTATAAGTCTACAGTAAATGTTTTACAGTGCATCAATAATTGCACCCTCATTTTATGAACTAATAAAATAATAAAACAAATATTAAATTAATATGCTAACTATATATTTCTACATAGCATTGC